>CAUYSK010030797.1:0-12185 GCA_963575035.1 Avahi laniger
CTAACCCTAACCCTAACACTAACCCTAACCCTAACCCTAACACTAACCCTAACCCTATTCCTAACAATTAACCTAACCCTAACCCTAATCCTAATCCTAACTCTAAACATTAACCTAACCCTAATCCTGACCCTACCCTAAACCCAACCCTATTCCTAATTCTAACTCTAAACTTTAAACTAACCCTAACCCTAACTCTAACTTTAATGCTAATAAAAGCCTAAGCCTAACCCTATTCCTAATCTAACTCTAACCAAAAACCTAACCCTAACCCTAATATTAACCCTAAACCCTAACCATAACAATAAACTTAACCTAACCCTAAACTAACCCTAACCCTAACCCTCAACCACACCCTCACCCTAACCCTAACCCTACTCCTAACCCTAGCCCAGGCCCTAACCCTAGCCCTAGCCCTAGCCCTAGCCCTAGCCCTGGCCATAACCCCAGCCCTAGCTCAAGCCCTAACCCTAACCCTAACCCTAACCCTAACCCTAACCCTAACGCTCATCCTACCCACCCAACCCTAACACTCACTTTCACACTGACCATAATCCTCACCCTCAACCTCACCCTCACCTTCACCCTCACACTGATCCTGATCCTGACCCTGAGCCTGACCCTAACCCTAACCAATAACCCTAACACTAATCCTAAACCCTGACAGTGACTCTGACCCTGACCATGTCCCTAACGCTAACCCTAACCCTAACCCCTAATCCTAACCCTAAACCTAACCCTAACCCTGACCCTAACACTAACCCTAACTCTAACCCTCAGCCACACCCTAAACCTAATTCTCACCCTCACCCTAACCTCACCCTAATGCTAGCCCTAACCCTAAACCTAACATAACCCTCACCCTGACACTAACCCTAACCCTGACCATCACCCTAACGCTAACACTAATGCTAACAGTCACCCTAATCCTAACCCTATCTTAACATTAAACCTAACCCTAACCCTAACCCTGACCATCACCGTCACCCTGACCCAAACCCTAACCCTTATCCTAAACCTAATCCTAACCCTAACCCTAACCGACACCCTCACCCTCACCCTCACCCTCACCCTCACGCTAACCCTAACCCTAACCCTACCCTAACCCTAACCCTAAACCCTAACCCTAACCCAAACCCTAACACTAACCCCTAACCCTAACCCAACCCTAACCCTAATCCTCACTCTCACCCTCATCCTCAGCCTAACCCTAAACCTATCCCTAGCTGTTGCCCTTGCCATAATCCTAAACCTAACCATTGCCCTAGCCCTAACCCTAACCCTAGCCATAACACAAAACCTAGGCGTAACCATAGCCGTAGCCCTAGTGCTGACCCTATCCAAAGCCTAACCCTAGCCCTAGCCCTAGCCCCAGTCGTAACCCTTTTCCTAGCCCTAGCCCTAACCCTAAAATTTTTTCTAGCCCTAACCCTAACCCTAACACTAACCCTCAGCCTCACCTTCACCATAAACCTAACCCTAACCCTTAGCCTAACCCTCAGCCTCACCCTCACCATAAACCTAACCCTAACCCCAACCCTAACCCTCAACGTGACCCTAACACTAACCATAACGCTAACCCTAACTCTCACTCTAAACCTCAACTTAGCCTTAACGCGAATCATAACCCTCACCCTAGCCCTAACCATAGCCCTAACCCTAAACCTAATCCTAGCTCTAACACTAACCCTAAACTTAACACTAGCCCTAACCCTAACACTAACTCTAACACTAACCCTAACTATAACCTTCAACCTCATCCTACCCTAACCAAACCCTAACCCTAACCCTCATTCTCAACCTCACGCTAACCACAACCCTAACCCTAACCCTAACCCTCATCCTTACCCTAGCTCTAACCCTAGTCCTAACTCTAATCCTAATCGTAGCCCTAACCCTAACCCTAAACCTAACCCTCGCCTTCACCCTCACTCTAACCCTAACGCTAACCCTGTCCCAGGCCGATACCCTAACCCTAACCCTAGTCCTAGCGCTAACGCTAAACCTAGCCCTCACCCTAACCCTAACCTTAACCCTAACCCTAGTCCTAGCCATAAACCTAACCCCAGGCCCCATTCCACCTCACCAGACTTCATCCCCTCCGCCGTGGCAGGAACACTCGTCCCCAGTGTTCGTGCCAGCCCCGATCTCAGGAGGATGGATGGGAACGTTTGCCTCTCTGCCACAAGAAGGCCCTACGCTGGGAGCTGGACACCCGCCGTGACATCTGTTGAAAGGCTTCCTGAGAACCAGACCGGGAGTCTGCGCCCCTCGCTCATGGTCCTGGTCCCGCGCGCCCTCATTCCACCAATCTGGACACCCCAGCCAGTGCAATCTCGCCCTCGGTCCCCGCTGCCGCCGCCTCCTCCCCCGTGGCATGTCCCTGATCGTCCTGTCTGGACTGCCAAGTAGGCCCACCGAAGACGTCAGAGCCTCTTAAAGGGGCCGCCTGACAGCTTTGCCCAGCATGCGGGCTGACCTTAAGACCACGCATGCGCCAGACGGCGTCACCATGGCAGCCACCCTTGCCCAGCGGCGCGTCCCCATGGATACAGGCCTCCACTGCCAGGCCATGCGAGGCGCCTCCCTGTCAGGCTTTGGCCTGCCCTCTCCAGGATGACAGCCAGGGGATTCTCCGTAGTTCCCAGGTGAAGGGGAGGAGGGCCCAGCGGGCTGAGGAAGTCTCCTCGGCTGCGTCCGGGGGGCCGACGCGGGATCCATGGCCAGGTGGCCCCTGGCCGCCTCTCACCCCCTTGCAGGCTGTGTATGTGAGTCTCGCCCACAGTCCAAAGTCGTCGTGCCTGTGACCTGGAAGGTGGACTACCCGTGAGCCTGTGGGCCCCCCGATACACAAGTGTCCTTCCTTGCCAGGCCCCGATCCCTGCAGTGGGAGGACTCGGCATCAGTGTCCGACCGGTGGGTTCCCTGAGTCTCACGGGCTGAGCGGCAGCACACCTTGCCTGGCTTTTGCCTTCTGAGGCAGAAGCGGTTTCACCTGGCGTCCACCTTCCTTTGGTTATTTCCTTGGGGTGGGGGGAGGGCTGGGGGAAATACAGGCTTGGCCTTTACCTGGGAAAGTGCGGGACAGAGGCGGGCCTGGAAGGAATAATTTCCTGCCACTGTTTGCCCTGAAGTGGTGAAGCTAGAGGTGGGGAAGTGGAGGAACTAGGTCTCATGTGGGTCCAGACGGGAGTGGTGGCATTGTTCCACTTCGCCTAGGTTGGGGGGTGATGAGGGCATTTGCTGGGGTCATCCTTTCATCTTCTGACAAGAACCCCTAGTCTTGCCCAGGCCTCCAGAAGAGGGCCCGTGCACACGGTCCTAGGTCGGCTCTGCTTCGCCCGAAGTCCCTTGGGCCCTCAGGTCCCCTGGAGAGTGTGCCCACCCCTCTCAGTTCGTCAGTCTTGGAGGGGGCCGAGCCCACTCACCCCAAAAGCCTCTGTTATGAAAGTCTAACGTACTTGTAAAAACGTCTGGCTTCGAAAAGTTTTCCTACCAGCAACCACACTCATGTGGTCTGCAGGTTCACGCGGAGAGAGCGCAAGTGGAGACATCTGTTCCCACACTGACAGAAGACGTAAGGGGACCCAACGCTCCTGGAAACAGTGCTGACAGTCGTGTATTGGGCTGCAGAAGTTCAGGAAATAAAGAGGTGTCAGGTTCCCTTAGAACCAGGAGCCAATGAAGGGAACTCCTTTGAAAGTGCACCCACAGTATCGCTGGGTCTTCCAAGGCCCCTCACCCTTTTGGAAAGTCTGCTGATGAAAAGCGTAGCAACTGTGTCAGTGGCCAAAAAGGGGGCCTGTGCATGCGGTTCTAGGCAGGCACAGCTTTCCCCGAAGTCTCCTGTTGCCCTCAGGGCCCCTGGAGGGAGAATCTACGCTTTGGGTTCGGTCTCCCTGGGGGCCGATGCCGCCGACACGAGATCCCTCTCCGTCCCAATGCACCGCCGGCATGTCGGGTCTTAGGCAGGCAGCCGTCTGGTAGCCTTCGCTCTCCCTGGTGTTGCGAGCAAAACAGGACAGGCAGCAGGCCCTGGCCTTGAATAGGGGAGCAGTACGTCGCTGGCCCGGATCCCGTGGATGCACGGGACACCTATGACACCCCCGTGGCATGTCCCTGATCGTGAACCCGGCACCTTTCTCGGGGCCTCAGCTCAATGACTCCATGTGCCCCACAGGTCCCATCCCCGCTCACCAACAGCCCTTTGGTCGCCTTCGCTCTCCCTTTGATTTGCAAGCAGAAAAGGACAGGCAGCAGCCCCTGACGATTGATACCGGAGCAGTACGGGGCTGACACGGATCCCTTGGAGGCAGGGGACACCTAAGTCGGTGAACTGGCACCTTCTCTCGTGGTCTCAGCTCACTGACTCCCTGTGCCCCCCAGGCCCCATTCACGCTCACCAGACTTAATCTCCGCCGCCGTGGCAGGAACGCCCGCCCCACTGTTCTGGGCCAGCCCCGATCTCAGGAGGAGGGATGGGAACCTTCCCCTCTCTGCCCCAAGAGGGCCCTCCGCTGGGAGCCGGGTACACGCCGTGACCTCTGTTCAAAGGCTTCCTGAAAACCAGACCCTCGCTCCTGGTCCCGGTCCCGCGCGCCCTCATTCCGCCACCACGGGCACCACAGCCAGAGCAATCTCGCCCTGGGTCACCGCTGCCGCCACATCCGACTCTGTGGCGAGTCCCCGATGGTCCCGTCCTGACCGCCAGGTTGGGCCACCAAAGCCGCCAGAGCCTCTTAAAGGGGCCGCCTGACAGCTTTGCCGGACGCTCGGGCTGACCTGACGACCGCGCATACGCCAGACGCCGACATCATGGCAGCTGCCCTTGCCCAGCGGCGCGTCCTCATGACTACAGCCCTCCGCGGCCAGGCCATGCCAGTAGCGTCCCTGTCATGCTTTGGCCTGCCCTCTCCAGGATGGCATCCAGGAGATTCTCCGTGGTTCCCAAGTGAAGGGGAGCAGGGCCCAGCGGGCTAAGGAAGCGTCTGCGGAGGCGTGCAGTGGGAACAACTTGGGATCCCCGGCCAGGTGGACCCTGGCCGCCTCTCACCAGCCTGCAGGCTGTGTACGTGAGTCTCGCCCACAGTCCAAAGTCCTCGTGACTGTGCTCTGGAAGGCTGGACTGCCCGTGAGCCCGTGGGCCCCCTGGTACTCCGGGGTTTTTCCTCACCAAGCCCCGAGCCCCGCAGTAGGAGGACCCGGCGTCGGTGCCAGACCAGTGGGTCCCCTGAGTCTCACGGGCTGAGCGGCAGCACAGCTTGCCTGGCCTTTGCTTTCTGAGGCAGACGCCATTTCACCTGGCGTCAACCTTCCTTTGGTTATTTCCTTGGGGTGGGGGGAGTGCTGGGGGAAATACAGGCTTGGCCTTTACCTGGGGAAGTGTGGGACAGAGGCGGGCCTGGAATGATAAATTACCTGCGATTGTTTGCCCTGAAGCAGTGGTGTTGGAGTTGGGGAAGAGCAGGGACTAGGTCTCATGTGGGTCCAGATGGGGCCGGTGGCATTTTTCCGCTTCGCCGAGGTTTTGGGTGATGAGGGCATTTGCTGGGGTCATCCTTCCGTCTTCTGACAAGAACTTCGAGTCTTTCCTAGGCCTCCAGAAGGGGGCCCGTGGATGCGGTCCTAGGTCGTCTCTGCTTCCCCCGAAGACCCTTGGGCCCTCAGGGCCCTTGCAGAGTGTCAACGTCCCTCTCGGTCAGTTGGTATTGGAGGGGGCCAAGACCACTCGTCCCAAAAGCCTCTGCTGCCAAAGGCTAACGTATTTGTAAAAACGTCTGACATTGAAAAGTTTCCCTACCGGAAAGCACACTGGTGTGGTCTGCCGGCTATCACAGATACAGCCCAAGTGGAGACACCTGTTCCCACACTGCAAGAAGATGTAAGAGGACCCAAGGCTCCTGGAAACAGTCCTGACGGTCGTGTATTAGGATGGAGAAGTTCAGGAAATAAAGATTTGTCAGGTTCTCTTAGAGCCAGGACCCAATGCAGCGAACTCGTTTGAAAATGCACTTCCAGTATCGCCGGGTATTCAGGAAAACCTCACCCTTTTGGAAAGTCAGCTGAAGAAAAGAGTAACCACTGTGTCAGTGGCAAAAAGGGGGTCTGTTCATGTGGTTCTAGGCAGGCTCAGTTTTTCCCCAAGTCTCCTGTTGCCCTCAGGGCCTCTGGAGTGAGAACCTACGCTTTAGGGTCTGTCTTCTTGGGGGCCGATGTCACGGACACGAGAACCCTCTCCGTCACAACGCACCACCGGCATGTCGGGTCTTAGGCAGGCAGCCCTCTGGTCGCCTTCCCTCTCCGTGGGACTTGAGAAGAGAACAGGACAGGCAGCAGCCCCCGGCCATGAATAGCATAGCAGTACGTGGCTGGCCCGGATCCCGTGGATGCACCGAACACCTATGCTGGTGAACCTGACACCTTCTCTCGGGGCCTCAGCTCACTGATTCCCTGTGCCCCCCAGGCCCCATCCCGGCTCACCAAACTTCATCCCCGCTGTCGTGGCAGGGACGCCTGTCCCCAGCGTTTCATGCCAGGTCCGATCTCATGTAGAGGGATGGGAACGTTCGCCTCTCTGCCCCAAGAGGGCCCTCCCCTCGGAGTAGGGGACCCGCTACGACCTCTGTACAAAGGCTTTCTGAGAACCAGACCGGGAGTCTGCGCCCCTCGCTCCTGGTTCCGGTCCCGCGCACCCTCATTCCACCACCCGGGGCACCCAAGCCAGTGCAATCTCGCCCTCGGTCCCCGCTGCCACTGTCTACGCCCCCGTGGCGTGTCACTGATCGTCCCGTCTCAACCGCCAGGTCGGGCAACCCAAGCAGCCAGAGCCTCTTAAAGGCGCCGCCTGATACCTTTGCCCAGCGCTCGGGCCGAACTTATGACCACGCATGCGCCAGATGCCGGAACGATGGCAGCTGCCCTTACCCAGCGGCGCGTCCCCCTGGCTACAGCCCTCCGCGGCCAGGCCATGCCACACGTGTCCCTGTCAGGCTTTGGCCTGCCCCATCCAGGATGTCAGCCAGGGGATTCTACGTGGTTCCCAGTTCAAGGGGAGGAGGTCCCGGTGGGCTGAGGAAGCCTCCCCAGCGGCGTCCAGGAGGGACAACTTGGGATCCACGGCCAGGTGGACCCTGGCCGCCTGTCGCCTGCCTGCAGACTGTGTACGTGAGTCTACCCCACAGTCCAAAGTCGTCGTGCCTGTGACCTGGAAGGCTGGACTGTCCGTGAGCCCGTGGGCCTCCCGGCACCCCGGGGTCCTTCCTCACCGAACCCTGAGCCCCGCAGTAGGAGGACTCGGCGTCGGTGCCCGACTGGTGTGTCCCCTGAGTCTCAAGGGCTGAGCGGCTGCACACCTTGCCTGCCCTTTGCTTTCTAAGGCAGACGCTGTTTCATCTGGCATCCACCTTCCTTTGATTATTTCCTTGGAGTGGGGAGAGGACTGGCGGAAATACAGGCTTGGCCTTTACCTGGGGAATTGTGGGACAGAGGTGGGCCTAGAATGATAAATTGCCTGCCACTGTTTGCCCTGAGTGGTGGAGCTGGGGGGGGGGAACAGGAGGGACTAGGTCTCGTGTGGATCCAGTCGGGGGTGGTGGCATTGTTCCGCTTTGTCGAGTTTGGGGAGTTATGAGGGCATTTGCTGGGGTCATCTTTCGTCTTCTGACAAGAACACCGAGTCTTGCCCAGGCCTCCAGAAGGAGGCCCGTGCACACGGTTCTAGGTCGGCTCTGCTTCCCCTGAAATCCCTTGGGCCCTCAGGGCCCCTGGATAGTGTGCCCGCTCCTCTAGGTCGGTCGGTCTTGTACGGGGCCGAGCCCACTCGCCTCAAAAGCCTCTGCTAACAAAGGCCAATGTATTTGTCAAAACGTCTGGCATTGAAAAGTTTTCCTACCGTAAAGCACACTAGTGTGGGTGTGCAGGCTCATGTCGAGAGAGAGCAAGAGGAGACACCTGTTCCCACACTGCCAGAAGATGTAAGAGGACCCAAGGCTCCTGGAAACAGTCCTGACGGTCGTGTATGGGATTGGAGAATTTCACGAAATAAAGAGGTGTCAGGTTCTCTTAGAGCCAGGAGCCAATTCAGGGAACTCCTTTGAAAATGCACTCCCAGTATCCCTGGGTCTTCAGGGGAGCCTCACCGTTTTGGAAAGTCAGCTGAAGAAAAGCGTAGCCACTGTGTCAGTGGCCAAAAAGGGGGTCTGTGCATGCGGTTCTCGGAAGTCTCGGCTTTCCCCAAGTCACCTGTTGCCCTTAGGGCCCCTGGAGAGAGAACGTACACTTTAGGGTCCGTCTTCCAGGGGGCCAAATCCGCGGAAACGAGAACCCTCTCCGTCCCAACTCACCCCTGGCATGTCGGGTTTTAGGCAGACAGCCCTCTGGTCGCCTTCGCTCTCCCTGGGACTTGCGAGCAGAACAGGACAGGCCACAGCCCCTGACAATTAATACCGGAGCTGGCCCGGATCCTGTGGAGGCACGGGTCACCTATGATGGGGAACTCGGCAACTTCTCTCGTGGCCTCAGCTCACTGACTCCCTGTGCCGCCCAGGCCCCATCCCCGCTCACCAGCTTCACCCCAGCTGCCGTAGCAGGAACGCCCGTCCCCAGTGTTTCGTGCCAGTCCCAATCTCAGGAGGAGGGATGGGAACGTTTGCCTCTCTGCCCCAAGAGGGACCCCGCTGGGAGCCGGGGACCCGCCGCGATCTCTGTTCAAAGGCTTCCTGAGAACGAGAATGGGAGTCTGCGCACCTCGCTCCTGGTCCCGGTCCGGTGCGCCCTCATTCCACCACCCTGAGCACCCCAGCCAGTGCAATCTTGCCCACGGTCCCTGATGCCGCCACCTCCGCCCCTGTGGCGAGTCCCAGATTGTCCTGTCCTGACCCCGAGATCAGGCCACCCAAGCCGCAAGAGCCTCTTAAAGGAGCCACCTTAGAGCTTTGCCCGGCGATCTGGCCGACCTTACAATCGCGCATGCGCCAGATGCCATCACAATGGCAGCCGACCTTTCACAGCGGTGCATCCCCATGGCTACAGCCCTCCGCGGCCAGGCCATGCCACACGCGTCCCTTTCAGGCTTTGGCCTGTCCTCTCCAGGATGGCAGCCAGGGGATTCTCCGCGGTTCCCAGGTGAAGGGGAGGAGGGCCCAGCGGGCTGAGGAAGCCTCCTCGGTGGTGTCCAGGGGTCCAACGCGGGATCCACAGCCAGGTGGCCCCTGGCCACCTCTCGTCTGCCTGCAGGCTATGTTCATGAGTCTCGCCCACAGTCGAAATTCGTCGTGCCTGTGACCTAGAAGGCTGGACTGCCCGTGAGCCCGTGGGCCCCTCGGTACCCAGGGGTCCTTCTTGCCGAGCCCCGAGCCCCACAGTCGGAGGACCCAGCGTCGGTGCCCGACCTGTGTGTCCCCTCAGTCTCACAGGCTGAGCGGCTGCACACCTTGCCTGGCCTTTGCCTACTGAGGCAGACGCCGTTTCACCTGGTGACAATTTTCCTTTGGATATTTCCTTGGGGTAGGGGGAGGGATGGGGGAAATACAGGCTTGTCCTTTACCTGGGGAAGTGTGGGGAGAGGCGGGCCTGGAATGATAAATTGCCTTCCACTGTTTGCCCTGAAGGGGTGGAGTTGGGGTTGGGGAAGAACAGGGACTAGGTCCCGTGTGGGTCCAGATGGTGGCGGTGGCATTGTTTCACTTTGACGAGGTTGGGGGATGATGAGGGCATTTGCTGGGGTCTTCCTTTCGTCTTCTGACAAGAACACCGAGTCTTGCCCAGGCCTCCAGAAGGGGGCCAGTGCACGCGGTCCTAGGTCGGCTCTGCTTCCCCCAAAGTCCTTGGGCCCTCAGGGCCACTGGATAGTGTGCCCACCCCTCTCGGTCGGACGGTCTTTGAGGGGGCCGAGCCCACTTGCCCCAAAAGCCTCTGCTATCAAAGGCTAACGTATTTGTAAAAACGTCGAGCATTGAAATGTTTCCCTACCGGAAACCACACTGGTGTGGTCTGCCGGCTCACGTGGAGAGAGCCCAAGTGGAGACACCTATTCCCACACTGCCAGAAGACATAAGAGGACCCAAGGCTCCTGGAATCAGTCCTGACGGTCGTGTATGGGGTTGGAGAAATTCACGAAATAAAGAGGTGTCAGGTTCTGTTAGATTCAGGAGCCAATGCAGGGAACTCCTTTGAAAATGCACCCACAGTATCGCTGGGTCTTCCAAGAACCCTCACCCTTTTGGAAAGTCAGCTGAAGAAAAGCGTAGGAACTGTGTCAGTGGCCAAAAAGGAGGCCTGTGTATGTGGTTCTAGGCAGGATTGGCTTTCCCCCAAGTCTCCTGTTACCCTGAGGGCCCCTGGAGAGAGAACGTACGCTTTAGGGTCGGTCTTCCTGGGGGTCGATGCCTCCGACACGAGAACCCTCTCCATCGCAATGCACCGCCGGCATGTCGGGTCCTAGGCAGGCAGCCTTCTGGTCGCCTTCACTCTCCCTGGGACTTGTGAGCAGAACAGGACAGGGAGCAGCTCCTGGCCATGAATAGCGGAGCAGTAAGTGGCTGGTGCTGATCCCGTGGAGGCACGGGACACCTTTGCTGGTGAACCCAGCACCTACTCTCGGGGCCTCAACTCACTGACTCCCTGTGTCCCCAGGCCCCATCCCCGCTTACCAGAATTCATTCCCACCGCCGTGGCAGGAACACCCGTCCCCAGTGTTTGGTGCCAGCCCCGCTCACAGGAGGAGGGATGGGAACGTTCGCCTCTCTGCCCCAAGAGGGCCCTCCGCTGGGAGCCGGGGACCCGCCGAGACCTCTGTTCAAAGGCTTTCTGAGAACCAGACCGGGAGTCTGCGCCCCTCGCTCCTCATCCCCGTCCCGTGCGCCCTCATTCCGACAACCCGGATACCCAGCCATGCAATCTCTCCCTCGGTCCCCGCTGCCGCCACCTCCGCCCCCATGCCCTGTCCCTCATTGTCCTGTCCCGACCATCAAGTAGGGCCATCCAAGCTGCCAGAGCCTCTTAAAGGGGCCGCCTGACAGCTTTGCTCGGCGGGCGGGCCGACCTTACGACCGCACATGTGCCAGACGCTGTCATCATGACAGCCACCCTTGCCCAGAAGCGCTTCCCCATGGCTACAGCCCTCCGCGGCCAGGCCACGGCAGACACGTCCCTATAAGGCTTTGGCCTTCCCTCTCCAGGATGGCAGCCAGGGGATTCTCTGCTGTTCCCAGGTGAAGTGGAGGAGATTCCAGCGGACTGAGGAAGCCTCCTCAGTGGCATCCGGGGGGTCAACGCGGGATCCACGGCCAGGTGGCCCCTGGCCGCCTCTCGCCCGCCTGCAGGCTGTGTACGTGAGTCTTGCCCACAGTCCAAAGTCGTCGTGCCTGTGACCTGGAAAGCTGGACTGCCTGTGAGCCCGTGGGCCCCCAGGTACCCAGGTGTCCTACCTCGCCGTGCCCCGAGCCACGCAGTAGGAGGACCCGGTGTCGGTGCCCGACCGGTGGGTCCCCTGAATCTCACGGGCTGAGCGGCAACACACCTTGCCTGGCCTTTGCCTTCTGAGGCAGAAGCCGTTTCACCTGGCGTCCATCTTCCTTTGGTTATTTCCTTGGGGTGGGGGAAGGGCTGGAGGAAATACAGGCTTGGCCTTTACCTGGGGAAGTGAGGGACAGAGGCGGGCCTTGAAGGAGAAATTACCTGCCACTGTTTGCCCTGAAGGGATGGGGCTGAGGGTGGAGAAGAGGAGGGACTAGGTCTCGTGTGGCTCCAGACGGGGGCGGTGACATTGTTCTGCTTCGCCGAGGTTGGGGACAGATGAGGGCATTTGCTGGAGTCATCCTTTCGTTTCTGACAAGAACCCCTAGTCTTGTCCTGGCTTCCAGAAGCGGGCCTGTGCACGGGGTCCTAGGTTGGCTCTGCTTCCCCCGAAGTCCCTTGGGCCCTCAGGGCCCCTGGAGAGTGTGCCTGCCCCTCTCGGTCGGTCGGTCTTGGAGCAGGCAAAGCCCACTCGCCCGAAAAGCCACTGCTACCAAAGGCTAACGTATTTGTAAAAACGTCTGGCATTGAAAAGGTTTCCTACCGGAAAGCACACTTGTGTGGTCTGCAGGCTCACGCGGAGATAGCGCAAGTGGAGACACCTGTTCCCACACTGTCAGAAGACGTAAGAGGATCCAAGGCTCCTGGAAACAGTCCTGACGGTCGTGTAT
>CAUYSK010030800.1:0-48525 GCA_963575035.1 Avahi laniger
ACTCTTTTTGCCCGGGCTAGAGTGAGTGCCGTGGCTTCAGCCTAGCTCACAGCAACCTCAAACTCCTGGGCTCAAGCGATCCTTCTGCCTCAGCCTCCCGAGTAGCTGGGACTACAGGCATGCACCACCATGCCCGGATAATTTTTTCTATATATTTTTAGTTGTCCAATTAATTTCTTTCTATTTTTAGTAGAGACGGGGTCTCACTCTTGCTCAGGCTGATCTCGAACTCCTGAGCTCAAACAATCCACCCGCCTCGGCCTCCCAGAGAGCTAGGATTACAGGCGTGAGCCACCACGCCCGGCCAAGTGTACCAATTTGATTCACTCGTCACTTCCTTTCGTATATATTTTTTAGTTATTTTCATAGTGATTTCCCTGAGGATTACAATTTATACCCTAACTTTATAATGATCTAGTTCGTTGATGCCATGTAGCTTCTATAGCGTGCAAAAACTCTGTTCCTATTACAACTCCATCCCCCTCCGGTGTTATACATTCATTACAAATTTCATCTTTATGCATTGTTTTGATTGACATAGGTTTATTGATTTATGCATCTTTTTAATCATGTAGAAAACAAAAAATAAGATTTAGGAACCATAAATACAGTAAAACTGGCTTTTATATTTACCTCTGTAGTTACCTTTATTAGTGTTCTTTATTTCTTTGTTTGGCTTTCAGTTACTCTCTACTGTCCTTTTATTTTAGTCTGAAGGACTTTCTTTAGCATATCTTAAAGGGAAGGTGTATATTTCTTTTTTTATTTATTCAGGATATTATGGGGGTACAAACATTTTGGTTACATGTAATGCTATTTGCCCCGCCCAAGCCAGGGCTACAAGCATGTCCCTCCCCCATACAGTGTGTTCTGTTTCCATTAGTTGTGGGTTTATCCCCTCACCCCACCTCAACTGGCACCCAGTGAGTATTACTACCATGTGAGCACCTTAGTGTTGGTCAGTTAGTACCAATTTGATGGCAAATACATGTGGTGCATGTTTTTCCATCCTTGTGATACCTCACTTTGAAGGATGGGCTCAATCTCTATCCAGGATAATATAAGAGGTGCTAGATCACCATTTTTTTTTGTAGTTGAGTAGTATTCCATGGTATACATATACCACATTTTATTAATCCACTCATGTATTGATGGGCACTTGGGTTGTTTCCACATCTTTGCAATTGTGAATTGTGTTGCCATAAACATTCAAGTGAAGATGTCTTTATTATAGAATGTCTTTTTTTCCTTTGGATAGATGCCTAGTAGTGGGATTGCTGGATCAAATGATATTTCCATTTTTAGGTCTTTGAGCTATCTCCAAATTACTTTCCACAGGGGTTGTACTAATTTGCAGTCCTACCAGCAGTATAAGAGTGTTCCAATCTCTCTACATCCACGCTAGCATTTGTTGTTTTGGGACTTTTTGATAAGGGCCATTCTCACAGGAGTTACGTAATATCTCATTGTAGTTTTGATTTGCATTTCCCCAATGATTAGATATGTTGAGTACTTTTTTGTATGTTTGCTGGCCATTAGTCTGTCTTCTTTTGAAAAGTTTCTGTTCATGTCCTTTGCCCATTTATGATGGGGTTTTTTCATTTTTTCTTGTTGATTTTCTTAAGTTTTATACAGATTTTTGTTATCAGCCCTTTGTCAGATGTGTAGAAAGCAAATATTTTCTCCCATTTTGTAGGTTGTCTATTCGCTCTAATGATAGTTTCCTTGGCTGTGCAGAAGCTTTTTAATTTGATCAGGTCCCATTTGTTTATTTTTGTTGCTGCTGTGATTGCTTTGGGGATCTTCTTCATAAATTCTTTGCCTAGGCCAATGTCTGAAAGAGTCTTCCTGACATTTTCTTCCAGAATTCTTAAGGTTTCATGCCTTAAGATGTAAGTCTGTTATCCATTGTTTGTTGATTTTTGTGAAAGGTGAGAGGTGGGGATCTAGTTTCAATATTCTGCATGTGGATATCCAGTTTTGCAAGTACCACTTATTGAATAGAGATTCTTTTCCCCAGTGTATATTTTTGCCTGCTTTGCTGAAGATTAGATGACAATATGAGGATGGTTTTATATCTGGGATCTCCATCCTATTCCAAAGGTCTATATCTCTGTTCTTGTGCCAGTACCATGCTGTTTTGGTTACTATAGCATTTGATAAAAGTCAGTACACTTTTATGATAAAAACTCTTAACAAAATAGGCATAGATGGGACATTCCTTAGAATTATTAATGCCATATATGATAAATTGACAGCCAGTATCATACTGAATGGGGAAAAACTGGAAAGCATTCCTGCTTAGAACAGGAACTAGACAAAGTTTCCTACTATCTCCACTTCTATTCAACATAGTGCGAGAAGTCCTTGCCAGAACAGTCAGGCAAGAGAGGAAAATTAAGGGTGTCCAAATGAGGGCAGAAAAGGTCAAACTCTCACTCTTTGCTGATGATATGCTATTATATCTAGAAAATCCTGAGGATTCAACCAAGAGACTCTTGGAATTGATAAATGAATTGAATAAAGTCTAAATGGATGTTGAGTGAATGAATCAAAATTAGGCGAATCTGGGAGAAGGACATTTACAGCAAGGGTGCAAAGTAGAAAACATGAAATGTATGTGTCACATTCAGGGGCTCTTAACAATTGAGTGTGGATTAAGTAAAGGGTATACTTGTAAGCGAGTGAGAGGACCTGAAGTAGCTATCATTCTGTCTTCACCCCTTTGGATGAAATCTCAGTTTAACCTGCTTTCCCCTCTCCCTGCAGTCTACCCTTCCCTAGAGTCTGATGATGATGACCCTGCTTTGAAATCTCGACCGAAGAAAAAGAAGAATTCAGATGATGCTCCATGGAGTCCTAAAGGTGATCCAGTATTCTGTTCCTTAAACTTTGTAAAGGTGGTCAGAGGAAAAAATAGGCTGGGGATAGGAGGGATATTTAATATCAGAAGACCTTACTTAGTCATTCATTTGTTATTCAGCAAATATTTTTTGAGTGTTTGCTGTGTGCCATGTACCATGTTAGGTGCTGGAGCCAAAATGATGAATAAGACACAGTTTATGTAATGAGTCCAACAAAGCTAGAGGTAATGGAGTGTGTTGCTTTTGATGTTATATGGCTTAAGGTGAAAAGAGAAGACCTTGAACAGATGTCAGCAAGCATCCTAAGGCTTCTGAGAACATTCTGATGGCATCATCCGAGCCCTCTGGTAATTATGTTGTCAAGAAGGGACATTCTGCTGACTGTGTTTAGCTCTACAAGGCCCAAGACTCAACTGAGAGGCTGTCTCTGAGGAAGGAAGGAAGAATGGCCATTAAGTGAACATGAAATTGAGAGGATGATAAAAAAAATTTCTTCATTTCCTTGGCTGGATGGTTTTCACATTGAGGCCCCATTAAGTTAGCTTTTGCTGCTTAATAAACTACCCAAAACTTAGTGGCTTAAAATAACAATTGATCATTTCTCATGATTCTGTAGGTTGGCTGAGCTATCCTTCTAGTCTGGGTCAACTTGACAAGGGCTGGGTGATCTCAAAAGATCTAGGACCTAACTTAGATCACTAGGGCTTCTCTCCACATGGTCTTTCATCTACCAGAAGGGCAGCCCAGGCTTTTTCCCAAGGTGGGAGATGGGTTTCTAGCAACAAGAGAGGATAAGCCTCAATATGCAAGTACGTTTCAAGCCTTTGCTTGTGTCGTATTTGCTATGTCAGAGCAAATTACATGGCCAAGCCTTGATTCCATAGTCCGTGGCCCCCAACCTTTTTAGCACCAGGGACTGGTTTCATGGAAGACAATTTTTCCATGAGCCAGCGGGGGTGTGGGGAGGATGAAGAGCAATAGGGAGCAGTTGTAAATACAGATGAAGCTTTGCTTGCGCACCTGCTGCTCACCTCCTACTGTGTGGCCTGGTTCCTAACAGGCCACAGACTGGTACCGGTCCAGGGGTTGGGGACCACAGCCATAGGTGGAAACATAGATTGTACCTTCTTGAGAGGAGAGCTGCAAGATCACATTGCAAAGGTCATGCATACAAGGAGGTGTGAGCAAACTGAGGGCCATTACTGTAGCAGTCTGCTGTAGAGGTCACTGGGGTCTCAGTAAGTGTGGTTCACGAGGAGATAAAGGGCCTGCTGTTCCTACCCAGCCATATTTAGTCTTTCTGGTGTTTGCTTGAGGTTGGGGGAGTAGGGGAGCAGGGCATTCCTAAGAAGTGTTCTCTTAGTCAATCAACAAATGTTTGAACTTTTAAAAATATTCATGCCTATTTTCTGGTTTTATTTTGTCCTACAGTTTCTAGATTTATTTTCTCCTGTCAAAGTTTTCTGATTAACATAGTAGAAAATTTGGAAAATACTGAAAGTAGAGGGAATTATAAAGAAGAAACCATCCATGATTCTGCCACCCAGAAGCAACCACTGTTAACATTTTGTTGTATTTCCTTCTAGATTTTTTTCTATGCTTCTTTTTCTTTTTGTAGTTGAAATCACACTGTATACAATCATATACCCTACTTTAAAATTTTTTTTAGCCTTTTAATCAAAGTAGTATATGTAGCAAATCAAATAGTATGGAGGAATTTAGGATGAAAAGCGATATTGTTATGCCCCTGCTTTCCCCACCTTTGATCCCTTGCCTGAGAGGCAGCCTCATAGTTTTCATTTCTTGGTAGATACCTCGAAAACTCAATATAATAGAGTTTATACCACTATTTCTTGATTTATCAACTCTGTTTCTCCTTTGATCAACTTCTGTCAATCTCTCTTGATTGCTGACTTTGTAAGATGTGGTATTAGTGCCCCTACCCTTTCTTCCCTCCTTCAGCCTTCTTTGAACCATACTTTTTTGTTTATGTTATCAAGGATGTTAACATATACATTATCTTGTGATTAATACTCTACCTTGACTAGAAGTTGACTGTAAGAATTGAAACCAATAAATATATCTGGCCTTTTTGCCTTAATATTATCTCATAAGCATGATCCTATGCTGCTGTTTATTTTTCAATGGCTACAAAATATCTATCCATGGATATACCTAATTTATTTAACTCCTCCTTTAATGTGAGACATTTAGGTTATTGCCAAGTTTTCACAGTAATAACATTTGGGATGAACATCTTTATATGTAAATGTTTGTGTTCTGGTTATTTGCTTAGGATGGATTCCCCACGAAAACCTTAGAAGGACCAAAGTATATGAAGGTATATAGTGAAAAGTCTCCCTCCCACCCTTGTTCCACAGTCTTCTGATTCCCCACCTGGAGTCAATCAGTGTTATCATTTTCTTATTTATCATTTCAGAGATAGTTTATGCATATACAAGCAAATATATGTATGTATTTTCCTTCTCCTTGTTTTTTTTACTCAATTTGAAACATACCTTATACACCATTATGTGCTTTGCCTTTCTTAATAAAGCATCTTAGAGATCGTATATGTGCCCCCAAGCAGTGCATGAGAGTGCTTGTTTCCTACACCATTGCCAACACACTTTGTTAATATAAATGTTTTAAAAGCTCTTGATACATATTGCCAAAGTGTTTTCCAGAAAGGTTGTACCAATTTACACTTCCTCCAGCCATGTGTGAGTGCTTGTTTATAAAATCCTTGAGGGTATTAAACATATCAGTTAAGAATAGTGTTTGCTTATGAGTAATAGAAACCTCTCAAGCATCCTTAGTGAGTGCTTATTTCCTCAGGGTCACAAGATGGCTACTTCACCTCCAGCATTGGGGGTCTGGATTGCAGTCAGGAAGAATGGAAAAGCAAAAGGAAAAAAGAACAGGCCTTCTGAGTACCCTCTCTTCCCAGGAATTTTAAGTTCCACTTTTTAAAAACATCTCTTTGGTTACAGTTGTGTCACATGGCCAAGACTATAGGTCAGAGAGGCCAGGATGTATAGTTTTTATCTAGGTATATTGCTGTCTCACAAAATCAGGGATTTTGTTAGTAAGCGAGCAGGAAAGGGAGAATAGATATGTGTTTGAGAATGGGAAGTCTCTACCATAAGTTTTTTTTTTTTTGAGACTGAGTCTCGCCGTATTGCCCGGGCTAGAGTGCCATGGCGTCAGCCTAGCTCACAGCAACCTCAAACTCCTGGGCTCGAGCAATCCTTCTGCCTCAGTCTCCCGAGTAGCTGGGACTACAGGCATGTGCCACCATGCCCGGCTAATTTTTTCTATGTATTTTTAGTTGTTCAATTAATTTCTTGCTATTTTTAGTGGAGGCGGGATCTCACTCTTGCTCAGGCTGGTTTCGAACTCCTGAGCTCAAACAATCCGCCCGCCTCGGCCTCCCAGAGAGCTAGGATTACAGGTGTGAGCCACCGCGCCCGGCCTTACCATAAGTTTTTGATCTTTGGTAATTCACAGGCAAACAGCAGCATGTCATTGATTTCATTTGCATTTCTTTGATTAAGCATTTTTAATATATTTGTATTAGCATTAGAATTTCTTCTTTTGCATATTTTTTGTCCTTCATCCATTTATCCATGTGGGTCTTCAAGCTTTTCAAATTGCCCTTTTTATGTAGTGAGGGAATAGTCATCTTTTGTTTCATATACACACACAGACATATATATAATATGTTATATTAATATATATAATTTGCTCGTGGTACTTTTACTTCATTCTACCTGAAAAATCTGAATATTTATATATCAAATGTTGATCTTTTCTATTATTTCCTTATTCAGAGAATAGATAATTAACACCCCTGTATTTTTTAAGCATGATTTATTTTAAACGTCTAATGTTTTAATCTATCTAGAATTATTTAGCATATGGTGTTGTCAGAGGATCTAAATTGCTTCCTCCCCCCAAATAGGTAAATATTGATACTAGAATCATATTCCCACAAAGCTGAATTGCTTTCTTTGCCAGGTCTCCTGACTCATATGTATCATAGGCTGTTTGCGAAATATCTGTTTTGTACCATCAATCTTCTGTCTGTTCTTGTGCTGGTATCTCACTTATTCAGTGCCTATTTGTTATTTTAAAAATCCCCAAACTTTAAAAAAGTGACTTTTAGGCCAGGCACAGTGGTTGACATCTGTAATCCCAGCACTCTGGGAAGCTGACATGAGAGGATCACTTGTGGCCAGGAGTTTGAGACAAGCCTAGGCAACGTAGCAAGATCTCGTCTCTACAAAAAATTTAAAAATTAGCCAGGGCTGGGCGCGGTGGCTCATGCCTGTAATTCTAGCTCTCTGGGAGGCCGAGGCGGGCGGATTGTTTGAGCTCAGGAGTTCGAAACCAGCCTGAGCAAGAGCGAGACCCCGTCTCTACTAAAAATAGAAAGAAATTAATTGGACAACTAAAAATATATAGAAAAAATTATCCGGGCATGGTGGCGCATGCCTGTAGTCCCAGCTACTCGGGAGGCTGAGGCAGGAGGATCACTTGAGCCCAGGAGTTTGAGGTTACTGTGAGCTAGGATGACACCACGGCACTCTAGCCCGGGCAACAGAGTGAGACTCTGTCTCAAAAAAAAAAAAATTAGCCAGCATGGTGGTACATGCCTCTTGTCCTAGGTACTTGGGAGGCTGAGGCAGGAGGATCACTTGAACCCAGGAGTTGAAGGCTGCAGTGAGCTATGATGACACCACTGCACTACAGTCTGGGCAACAGTGAGACCTTATCTAAAAGAAAAAAAAAGGGGGGACTTTTCATTAACTAACAATGAAAAGATACTCCCTTAATACGAAGAAGAATATCTAGCTTAAACCAATAGGATGAAACTATAGAGCGGAGCTAATTTAGTTGCTGTTCATGGACTTTCAGAATTTTGAATCTCCTAAAATTATATTAAAATTTTATGTAAATGCATGTATATATGTATGTATGTTTTAGCCAATAACTTTTATCACATTTTCAAAGTGAGTTCTTAACCCAGAAAAGATGGAGACATTCTACTAAAGATATGCCCATTAAAATCAGTAATAAGAAAAATATGCCCACTAATACCGCTATTTTTTAGTATTCTAGAAAAGTTCTAGCCAGCATCATTAGAAATGAAGCAGAAATAAGAACTGTAACTATGAGAAATTAAGAGACCAAGTCATCATAATTTGAGCTGTCAGAGTGGGAATCCTATTCATTTTTGGCCATCATTGTATCTGTAGCACCATGCATCATGCCTGGCATATTAGCGATATTTATAAGTAATCTTGATACGTGAGAGAAAAGATATGGTTTTATAATAGATATAGAAAACTGAGATATGATATGATTTATATTAGCAAATGCAAGAGAATCAACTCAAAACTGTTAGAACTAATAAGAGAATTCAATAAAAATGTGTAATAATGGACACGCTTGAAACTCGGACTTGGGGCAAGGGCAACATACGTAACCTAAACATCTGTACCCCCATAATATGCTGAAATAAAAAAAAAGTGTAATCACTGTATATAAACCAAATATCAAGAGTTGCCATATTTAATAATAAACATAACATGCTGAGGAAAAAATTCTATTGATGATAGCAATAAATATTAATATATAAAATATACAGGAATAATCTTAGGGTATGTGTAGAACCTACATGAAGAAAACTTTTTTAAAAAATCTATTTATTTTTATTTCAGAGTATTACGGGGGTACAAACGCTTTGGTTACATAAATTGCCTTTGTACCACCCGACAAGTATGCCCATATCTCAGACAGCATGCACTGCATCCGTTAGGTGTGAATTTACCCCTCCCCCCACCACCTGCCTGACACCCTATGAATGTTACTTTTCATACGTGCACATTTGTGTTGATCAATTAGTACCAATTTAATGGTGAGTACATGTGGCGTTTGTTTTTTCATTCTTGTGATACTTAACTTAGAAGAATGAGTTCCAGATCCATCCAGGATAATATAATAGGTGGTTCATCATTTTTTTTAATGGCTGAGTAGTACTCCATGGTATACATATATCACATTTCATTAATCCACTCATGTATTGATGGACACTGGATTGTTTCCACATCTTTGCAATTGTGAATTGTGCTGCTATAAAGATTTGAATACAGATGTCTTTTTTTATAGAATGTCTTTTTTTCCTTTGGGTAAATACCCAGTAGTGGGATTGGTGGATTGAATGATAGTTGTACTTTTAGTTCTTTGAGGTATCTCCACACTACTTTCCATAGAGATTGTACTAGTTTGTAGTCCCACCAGCAGCATATGAGTGTTCCTGTCTCTCCACATCTATGCCAACATTTGTCGTTTTGGGACTTTTTGATAAAGCCATTTTCATTGAAGTTAAGTGATATCTCATTGTGGTTTTTTTTTTTTTTTTTTTAAGACAGAGTCTCACTCTGTTGCCCAGGCTAGAGTGCCATGGCATCAGCCTTGGTCACACAGCAACCTCAAACTCCTGGGCTGAAGCAATCCTACTGCCTCAGCCTCCCGAGTAGCTGGGACTACAGGTGTGCGCCACCATGCCCAGCTAATTTTTTCTACATATTTTTGGTTGTCTGGCTAATTTCTTTCTACTTTTTTAGTAGAGACGGAGTCTTGCTCTTGCTCAGGCTTGTCTTGAACTCCTGAACTCAAACGATCCTCCCACCTCGGTCTCCCAGAGTGCTAGGATTACTCATTGTGGTTTTGATTTGCATTTCCCTGATGGTTAGCGATGTTGAGCATTTTTTCATGTTTCTTGGCTGTTAGTCTATCTTCTTTTGAAAAGTTTCTGTTCATGTCCTTTGCCTACTTTCTAATGGGGTTGCTTGATTTTTTCTTGTTGATTTGTCTCAGTTCTATACAGATTCTAGTTATTAGCCCTTTATCAGATGTATGGCATGCAAATATTTTCTCCCATTCTGTAGGTTGTCTGTTTGCTCTAGTGATAGTTTCTTTGGCTGTGTAGAGCTTTTTAATTTGATCAGGTCCTACTTATTTTTATTGATACTGTGATTCCTTTTGGAGTCTTCATAAATTCTTTGCCTAGGCTGATGTCTATAAGTTTTTCCAACATTTTCTTCTAGAATTCTTATGGTTTCACACCTTAGTTTTAACTCTGTTATCCATTGTAAGTTGATTTTTGTGAAAGGTGAGAGGTATAAATCCTGTTTCAGTCTCTACATGTGGCTGTCCAGTTTTCCCAGCACCATTTATTGTATAGGGATTCTTTTTCCCAGTGTATGTTTTTGTCTGCTTTGTCAAAGATCAGTTGACTATATGAGGATGGTTTTATATCTGAGTTCTCAGTCCTGTTCCATTGGTTTATATCTCTGTTCTTGTGCCAGTACCATGCCGTTTTGGTCATTATAGCCTTCTAGTATACCTTAAAGTCTGGTAAATTGATGCCTCCCAATTTGTTCTTTTTGCTGAAGGTTGCTTTAGCTATACTGGGTGTTCTCTGGTTCTATATGAAACGTAGAATTATTTTTTCTAGATCTGAGAAAAATGATGTTGGTATTTTAATAGAGATTGCATTGAATTTGTAGATAACTTTGGATAGTATAGACATTTTAACAATGTTGATTCTGCCAGTCCATGAGCATGGTATGGTTTTCCATCTGTTTACATCCTCTGCTGTTTCCTTCCTTAGTGTTTGTAGTTATCCCTGTAGGGGTCCTTTACCTCTTTAGTTAAGAAAACTTCAAAACTTTACTGAGGAACATAAAGCCTGAATAAATAGAGGTGCGCCATGTGCCTGGTTATAAAGACTACGCGTTTTACAGGGTCATTTCTTTCCAAATTAATTTATATATTTAACACTCTCCTAAATTAAAACCTAAATTAAAAAAAAGGAATTTTGTGGGGAACTCATTCTAAAAGTAATTTAAGAAGTAAACAGGTATGATTAGCTTAAAGAATATTGGATAGAAAAAGTAAATAAAAAAGAAATTACCCTTTTTAGATATTTAAATATACTATATGCTACAATAATCACAATCACAAGAATAAACAGTAAATATTTTTCCTTTATTTTTGTTGCTGTTTTTGAGAAAGGATCTTGCTCTGTCACCTGGGCTAGAGTCCTGTGGTGTCATCATAGCTCACTGCAACCTCAAACTCCTGGACTTACATGATCCTCCTGCCTCAGCCTCCCAAGTAGCTGTGACTACAGGCACACGCCACAATACCTGGCTAATTTTTCTATGTTTTGTAGAGACAGGGTCTTGCTCTTGCTCAGGCCGGTCTCAAATTCCTGAGCTCAAGCGATCCTCCTGCCTTGGCCTCCCAAAGTGCTAGGATTACAGGCATGAGCTACTACGCTCAGCCTAATTTTCCTTTCTTGAAGAATTTTTGTTATGAAAATTTTCAAACATACAGAAAATTAGAGATGATAGTATCCTGAACACCTATATATGTCACCCAGAATTAATAATGAAAATTTTGCTTCATTTGCTCTATTCATTTTTTTGAAGCATTTTAAGCAAAATTTCAAACATCATGACATCTCTAGTTCCTTCTGATTGTTTTATCCATTACTGAAGATGAGGTACTGAAGTCTCCGAAGATATTATTGTTCAATTATATATTTCTCCATTCAGTTCGGTCAGTTTTGTTGTTAGGTACATATATATTTGTAATTATTGCAGCCTCTTATGGATTGGACCTTTTATCATTATAAAATGCCCTTTTTTTGGTCTCTGGTAACAAGTTTTGTCTTAAAGAATGTTTTGTCTGGTACTACTATAGCCATTCCAGTTTTTATTTGGGTACAATTTTCATGGTTGTCTCTTTTTCCATATTTTCATCTTCAAAATCTTTGTGTCTTCCAGTCTAAAGTTGTGTGTCTTATAGATAGCATGTAGTAGGATCATGTTTGTTTTATACGGTCTCCCAATATCTGCCTTTCAGTTGGAGAGTTCCGTCTATTAATAACTGATGAAGCAGGATTTACAGTGTCTATTTTGCTGTTTGTCTTATTCCTTTTTTGTCCATCAGTTCCTCTATGACTGCCTTCTTTTGTGTTTAATAGCTATTTTATCGTGTCTCATTTTATTTATTAAATTGTTTTTATATTAAGAGGGTACAAAGTTTTTTGTTACACGGATAGCTTTTGTAATACTTTTGTCAGGGCCATAAGTGTGCCCATCACCCGAATAGTGTTTATTATAATTGTTAGATAGGTTTTTTGTATTTTTTTTTATATCAGCATATTTTGGATGTACAGTTGTTTAGGTTATGTATGTTGCCCTTGCCCCCCCTCCTCCTGTGTTGGATAGATTTTAACTCTTCTTTTCCTCCCCCCTCCCCACTTCTTGATTTCCAACAATTTTTACTTCTTTCTGTGCCCGTGTGTGCCCATCAATTAGTTCCAAATTATTAGAGAATACATGTGGTGTTTTTCTATTCTTGAGGTACATCACTTAGAATAATGATCTCCAGTTCCATCCAAATTGCTGCAGAAGACATTAATTCATTTCTTTTATGGCTGAGTAGTACTCCATGGTGTGTGTGTGTGTGTGTGTGTGTGTGTGTGTGTGTGTGTGTTTATGTGTGTATATGTGTATACACACATCACATTTTCTTTATTCACTCATCAGTTGATGGGCACTTAGGTTGATTCCACATCTTTGCAAGTATGAATTGTGCTGCGATAACCATTCAAGTGCAGGTGTCTTTTTGATAAAACGACTTCTTTTCCTTTGGGTAGATATCCAGTAGTGGGATTACTAGATGGAATGGTAGGTCTACTTTTAGTTCTTTGAGAAGTCTTGGTAATGTTTTCCATAGAGTATTCCATTTTAATTCTCTTTTTTTCTATGTATATTTGTCTGTTTGTTTGTTTGTTTGTTTGAGACAGAGTCTCGCTCTGTCGCCCAGCTAGAGTGCAGAGGCATCATCGTAGCTCACTGCAACCTCAGACTCCAGGGCTCAAGTGATCCTCCTGCATCAGCCTCCCAAGTAGCTGGGATTACAGGTGCACTCCACCATGCCCGGCTAATTTTTCCATTTTTAGTAAAGATGTAGTCTTGCTCTTGCTCAGGCTGGTCTCAAACTCTTGAGCTCAAACAATTCTTCGATCTTGGCCTTCCAGTGTGCTAGGATTACAGGTATGAGCCACCATGCCGAGCCAATTTCTATATATATTTGAATTATTTTCCTAGTGGTTGTCCTGGTGAATAACATCTTAATTGACACCATTCTAATTCACAGTAATATCAGTTTAATTTCAATGCTAAACAGAAACTGTGATCCTACATAGCTCCTTCATCCTTCTCCTTTATGTTATTACTGTCATAAATTACATCTTTATACATTGTGTTCATGAACATAGAATTATAATTATTGCTTTATGCAGTTGTCTGTTAAGCCAGATAGAAAAAAGGTTGCAAACAAAAATACATTCATACTGTCTTTTAATTTTACCTATCCAGTTACCTTTACCAGTGCTCTTTATTTCTTCATGTGGATTCAATTTACTGTATTGTTTCTTTTCATTTCGTCCTGAAGGTTGCCCTTTGGCATTTCTTATAGGACAGATCTGCTAGCAAAACACTCTTTGATTTTGTTCATCTAGGAATGTCTTGATTTATTTTTTTGAAGGATAGTTTTTCTGGATTTATTATTCTTGGTTGATAGTGTTTTTCTTTTAGCAGTTTGAATGTGTCATCTCACTGCCTTGTAGCCTCCATGGGTTTTTGACGATAAATAAACTGTCAGTTCTATTGAGAATCCCTTTTATGTTATGAGTCACTTCTGTCTTGCTGCTTTGAAGATTGTCTTTGTCTTTGGGTTTGGTTATGACATGTGGCCTCTCTCAGTTTGTCCAGCTTGGAGTTTGTTGAGCCCTTGAATGTATAGATTGTTTTTTTTTCAAATTTGGAAAGTTTTTAGCCATTATTTCTTCAAATAATCTTCCTGTCCCCTTTTCTCTGTTCTTCTGGGACTCCCATATGCATATGTTGATAAACATGATGATGTTCTTCAGGTCCCTTTTGCTCTGTTCATGTTTCTTCATTCTTTTTTTCTTTCTGCTCACAGACTGAATAATCTCAGTTGACATATCTTTTCAAGATCACTAATTAATTCTTCCTTCTACGTGCTCAAATCTTCTGTTGAAACCCTGTAGTGAAGTTTTCATTTCAGTTATTTTACTTTTTTTTCATGGTTATTTGTCAGTGTGCATGTTATTTTATTTTTTTAACTATTTGGTTTCTTTTTATAATTTCTGTCTCCATTGGTATTCTCTTTTTGGTAAGACATCATTCTTATACTTTCCTGTAGGTCTTCAGACATGGTCTCCTTTAGCCTTTGAAAGCATTTAAAATAGCTGATTTAAAGTCCTTGTCTGGTAAATCCAACTTTGTCTAGGAAGTCAAAGACAGTTTCTGCTGATTGCTTTTTTCTTGTGTATGGCTATACTTTATTTCTTTGTATGTCTTATGATTTTTCGTTGAAAACTGAACATTTTAAATATGGTAGCAACTTTGGAAATCAAATTTTCCCCACTCCAGTCCTCAAGGTTTATTGTTGTTGCTGTTTGTTGTAGTTGTTGTTTGTTAAGTGATTTTTCTGAACTAATTCTGTAAAGTCTGTATACCTTTTGTGTCTGGCCACTGGTGTCTCTACTTATTTAGCTTAGTAGACACCTAATGACTGAACAGAGATTTCCTTAAATATCTGGAACCAATGAATCTAGTACATGCTAAGTAGTTCTGTTGTGCATATTGGGGCATGCCTTTAACACTCAGCTAGGCAATTTACAATTCTACCTTAGCTTTCACTTCCTGCTTCTGCAGACTTTGACTTCTCAAAGTCAGGCAGAAGTGAGTACCTGGGGCCTTCTCAAGTCTTATGGTCTCTACACTGCATGTGGCTTTCTAGATTCTCAGAAATGTGTGGGAGCTTTTTGAATCCTCTATAGACATGTCATTCTTTAGCTTTGTTTTAAGCATTTGGGTTAATCAATTGTTGGCCACAACTGTTATCCCTCATCTTTAAGCAGTTGTGACATAAACACTTGCCTTTCAACATTTTTTATAAATTCCCTCCCAGGGAGTGAGAGGCTTTTAGCACTATGCTTTGAAAGAAAATCCCAGCTCCTTTCTGCTTAGTATATTACTGGGAATGTGGACTGTTGTTTTTCAATGCTACCACTGAGCTGAGGAAAGGTGAATGTGTGTAGGGCAAGTTAAAATGCCACAAAGTTCATTATTCTTACTGAGATTCAGATTGCTACAAGCTTTTGGTTAATTTCCAGAGTTATTGAAAAAATTTATTCTGACAATTTTTTCTAGTTTTTCTTTGTTTTTATTGAGGAATCAATTTTTAGAAGTCCTTATTTTGCCATTTTTATTAATGTCACCCATAATGACATCTCATCCTAAATATTGCAGTATGCATCTGTTTAAAAATGACATTTCTTCCATAACTATAGTACCATTATATGACACCTAAGCAAAGTCACATTTATTTCTTAATATCATCTGATATTAAATACTTCAATTTGAATGCCAAATAATTCAAATTTCCCCCAGTTTTACCAAAATATCTTTTATAATTAGCTTTTCAAACTAAGATTCATTCAGTGACTACATATTACATTTGGTTATTATGATCTCTTAGTCTTGTTCATTATTTAAAATTTATTATGATAAATTTCAAACATACCTAAAAGTAGAAGGATAGTACACATGAACACCCATATTCTCAGTAGCTAGATTCTATAATTGTAACATTTTGCTGTAGTTCCTTCATTTATCTATCTGTCTATAGTTTTTGCTGAGCCACTTCAAAGTAATGCGCAGCCATCATAACATATTTTACCCTGGAGTACTTCAGTATCTCCTAAGAATGACACCCTCTTGTGTAACCACACTATGTTTTTTATGCTTAACAAAGTTAATAATTCCCTAAGATCTTCTAATATCTAGTCCATAACCAAATTTTCCCAACTATTCCCTAAAAATATTTTTTATAGCTCCCCCTCCACAAAAAAACAAACAAAAAAAACCCAAAGAGGGCTCCCCCCCCCCCCAGCATTAAACAACCACCACTTTCTCACGTTCGTTTATTCTCTGGGCCAGGAATTTGGAAAGGGCACAATGAGGACAACTTGTCTCTACTCCATGATGTCTGGGGTCTCAGCTGGAAAAACTATGAAGGCTAGGGGTGACTTGGTTGCCAAGAGTTTGAATCACCTAAAGTCTCATTCACTTACATGTCTGGTGCCTGGCCTGGGACGACTCAGAGACCAGAAGTGCCAACATGTGGCCTCTCCATGTAACTAGCTTCCTCACTGCCTAGTGAGGCAGTCAAAGCAATAAAACTTTTTACATGGTGGCTCGGGTCTCCAAGCGTGAGTATTCCAGCACGCAGTGTGGGAACTGAAATTGCCTTTCCTGACCGAGCCTCAGAAGTCACACAGTATCGCTTATACCTTTGATTCAAGAAGGGAACACAGACCCCACCCATCAGTAGGAAAGGTGTCAAAGAATTTGGGGCCATGTTTTAAAACCACCACACATATAAAACTATAGAGAACAGTATAAAAAATATCCAAGTGTCCATGACCCAAAATTATACACAGACACTTTTGTTAGATTTACTTTGGATCATATTTTAAACAAACAAAATGTTACCTTTGAAAAAAGAACTTCAGCCTCCTGAGTTGCCAATTCTAGACTCTGCGTACTGGTTATCCAGAAATTTTCCTTTATAATAGCAATAGCTAACCAACGAGTTTTTAAATCTAGGTCAGCACTACCACCACACCTTTTTTTCTGTGACATTAACTTTTTTCTTTAAAATAGAATAGTACAGTGAACTCTCATATATCCACCAGTGAGAATGAACAGTTATCAAGATTTTTCCATATTTGCTTCATCTATCACTTGTTTTTTCTTTAAATTTTTTTTTGCTTTAAAGCAAACCCCAGATATTATGTCATTACCCCGATGTATTTCACTGTGTATTTCTAAAAAATATGGACATTTTTCACATAACCACAATGCTGTTATACATAACAAAATAATGATAATTCAGTAGTTATTTGATGTTACCTAATTCCAAGTCCTTAACCAAAGTTCCTAAATTGTCTAACCACAAAGGGTATTTTTAAAATGGATTTGTTTAAATCAAGATCTAAACAGGGTCCACATGGCATTTGACTGTCATGTCTTTTATGTCTCTCAATCTAGAGCAGTCCCTGCTTTGTTTTATGCTATTGATTTGTTGTAGAAACTGGTGTAATTGCCCTGTAGTGTGTCCCACCCTCTAGACTTGTCTACTTGCCTCCTTGTGACATTGTCTTTTTTAAGAGACTAAGCCAGTTACTTTGTAGAATGTCTGCTTGTTTTCTTGTGGTGTCACTTAACTTGTTTTTCTATCCCTGTGTTTCCTAAACACTGGAAGTAATATGAATGGCTTGCTTGATTTTTTAGGTCTTTAACAATCCTACTTCTCAGGTGATGCTGTGTATTTCCTATTGTGTTGCATCAGGAGGTGCTTGAAGTTGTGCTGTGTATTAATAACACTAAAGTTAATACTTAGTTATGGTAGTGATTCCTTGAACTCATCATTGTAAGATTTTTCTTCTTGGTACTAGCAAGTAATCTGTGAGGTAATACTGTGTGAATATCCAATTCCCTAGAATCAGTTGTTTCATTAGGACTTGCACACTTGTGATTTTCTAATTCTGTCATTCCTTCTACATTTATTAGCTAGCATTTTCTGTAAAGAAGATCTGTCTTTCACCATCTGGGGCTGTTTGGTTATCCTGAAATACACTTCTTTTGAAAGGTGGGATGAGTATTTTTTGATTCAAGGTTGGTAAGGCACCATAAGAGTTATACAAGAAGATGATCTTCTTCGGGAACTCATAGCCTGTTTGGTAGACAAAGTAACACACATCAAAATTGGAGAATGAGACAAGGTGGTATGTGCTATGTATTAAGTAATTTGTACGGGTCATAAGTTCAGAGGAAAGAGAGTTCAGTGGGACCATAGAGGTCCTAGAGGTTTTGCCTAGGAGGTTGATTTCTTGGGCAGATTTTAAGGATGGGCAGCTTTGAATAGGCAGACAGAAAGGAAGAGGGTACTGTAGACTGTGTGTAGATGGTGAGAATGAACGAACAGGGAGAGAAGATGAGTTGTACGTGTTCTGAAGGTATAAGAAGAAGCCATTTGTCTGGAGAAGCTGAGAATATGGATGTGGAAATAAGGTTGGGGAGGTAGGTAGACCAGGAGCAGAACATGGACAACCTTAAATGCCAATTCGGGGAGGTTAAATTTTTATCCTTTAATCAGTGTGTGCTTTGGGCACTCGTGAATTAGCTTCTTACCTGATAGGAAGCAAAATCTGGCTTTATAAAAAGCTAGAAGCAGGAAGACTAATGAGACCACCTCTGGGGAGCTTGGAGAGGGGGAATATGGTTGACACTCCGATAAATGTCTTAGAGAGTGACACTCTCTCATTCTGTTTCCCCTGCAGCCCGTGTGACCCCAACTCTACCGAAGCAGGACCGTCCTGTACGTGAGGGGACCCGGGTAGCTTCCATTGAGACAGGCTTGGCTGCAGCAGCTGCAAAACTGGCCCAGCAGGTAGGTGTTGGCACCCTAGCCAATGGCCCTGCAAGTGATTGCAGTTTGACTTAGAGCCTCAAAACTCTGGCCTTCAGGCTGATAGGATCCCACCATTGTCTTAGTGGGGATTGGGTAACCTTTAATCTTTATCCCTGGCAGTATCCCAGCCCCTCATCTATATCTACATCCCAACTCAGTGACAAGTTACACATCACACAATTGACAAGATTTGGGATGAAAGAAAATATGGGACTAGAGAAAAACCCTTGCAGATACCACTTGCCTTTCTTGGTGTGTAAAAACCTTTCAGTTGGGAAGGATCAGGTCCATCCTTTGCCCTCACTCAGATAAAGTCCTGAGGAAGCAATTTAGCTGGGTACACTCAAGTTTTCAGCCACCCAGCAGTATTGGAATTTGCTCTATTAGAGATTTTTCTTATCCTCTTTGCCAAATACTATTATCTTGATCTTCATCCCTTGCTTTTCAAGAAAACTTCACCCACTATTTTTTGTCCTAAAGGGTCATCTTCACTAAAATCAAGTTCACCTCCTAGCATTACAGTTTACAAAGTTCTTTAATGTGTGTAATGTGGTAAGCAACTCTAGGAGCATTTGGAGGTGAATCTTCTGGTTATCTCCTTACCATCTCCTTAGCTGCTCATGCCACATCCTACAGCTTAGAGCAATACTGAGCATCTGCTTTATGTTAGGTACTTCCATGTACAATGTCTCATGTAATCTTCCCAGTAGCCCTGTTCAATAGGTGATATTTTCATCATTTTACAGGTGAAGAAAATGAGGCTCTCTTTAAGTGACTAGTCCAGGATAATACAGCCAGTAAATGGAGGAGACAAGATTCAAACTCATATCTTTTAACTTCAAATTTTATGTTACTTGCTATTTAAATAAAATGAAATAGTTAAATGTTATATAATTAAGTAATTAAATCCTATTTAAATAAAATTTAATAGAATGATGTTTTTCATACGATGTTCTCTGGAGCTCTAGAGTTGCTTAGAAATGTCTTGGAGGCTATTGTTGGGAGCCAACAGACCAAGCAGGCCAGGTGGTCCTTCTTTGGCCAGAACTTCTCTATGTTATGTATATCCCGGTGCCATGTAAGATGTAATTTAATAAAAAGGGGTTCTACTGCTTTAAATAAATGGATAAATTACTTAAAAGTGTGAAAACTACTCTTAGTACCTTTTAAGGAGATCAGTTCTGTTTGGGTTTATCAGAGACAATCTCAAAGAAGAGGTTTTGAAACTGGGGAGGGATTTTATAGGCTAAACTTTTGGTTGGAGACAGGGAGGCATTCCAGAAGGGAGCTCCTTGGTATGGTATACAAGGCTCTCTTGATCTGGTCTCTAGGTCACCTCTCCTCCCTGACCTCCTGCCAGCCCTTCATGCATACTCTTTATACCAGCCACACTTTACTACAGTACTCATAGTTCACTCAGTGTTATCAGATTGTCTCATGCCTTTGTGCCTTTGCACAAGCTGTTCCTTCTGCCCATTGGGAATCATACTCTCTCAGATGCCTTACCTAACAGCCCTTTACACCACCTACCACACTTTATTTCAGTGGCTGCATTCTTTGCTTCCATAGCATTTTCTCATGGTACTTATGATCATAAGTGTATTTTTCTTTGTCCCTTAAATTTATAAATGCTTCAAGAGTGGGAATATATTTAAGTTGAAATCCCCACTATGGTAAGCATATGTGTTTAGTGAGTGTTGGGGTGAGTGAGTGTATGAATGAATGAACAGATCTTTCTGGAATGGAGAATTCATGCTGGGGGATAAGGTAAAATAAATATTGGTTAAAAGAATGGATTCTGGAGCCAACCTGCCTAGGTTTGAATCCTAGCTCTACCACTTGGGCAAGTTACTTAATTTCTCTTTGCCTTAGTTTCCTCATAGACTTTGCCTTAGGATTAAATGAGGTAATATATGTACAAGCTCTTAGAATGGCACTTGGTACAGAGTAAGTACTATAGGCATGTTAGCTTTTCATTGTTATCATTATGGGTTAACTAGGTGTAAGCAGCCAGACTGTGGAAGACCATGAATGTCAAGCCAGGGAATTTGAACGTGAGTGGGGACCTGCTAACAGATTCTAGAAAAGGGAATTGGCAAGGTGAAAGTGGTCCTGTCTTAAGACAGTCTAGTCATCTGTGGGGATGTCTGGATAAATTATATGTAAAAGAGATTGGCAACAAAGGTAGGAAAATTTAGGCTAAGTGATCCTAGATATGAAGAGGTAATTTGTGGAGTCAGATGATAAAGAAGGGGATAGAAATGTAGTTCCTGGTATGGGTGGAGTAGCAGTGTGGCTGAGGGAAGAGATTCTGAAGCCAAATGGCTTGGGTCTGAATCCTGGTTTGGCCACTTAGTGATCCTGTAACCTTGGGAAAAATGACTTACCCTCTCTGTGCCACAGTTTCTTCATCCTCAAAATGGGATTATAATTCTTACTTCTCAGGTTCTTATTAATATTAAGTGAGTAATTATAGTATTACTCATTACTCAATGGCATGTATTAACTAATATTATTATTCTCATCCACCAGAAATTCCTATGGTAGCCACAGCCTGTCAGATCTCTTCCGAAGGCAGGGGTAGGCCTGTGTTGCAAGAGAAGGCAAAGTAATATAATCACTGAGTTGGTCTGTGTGGCTGTGTAGCATTTCAGAAGGTGAAGTTGTTCATATGCTCTCAGTACCACCTTTCCAGGTTCTCAGGGCTCCAGATGCCCACCATACAGGTACCCACTATGCAGTGGATAGTAGATCTGTAGAGCAATGGATGACTGAAATTCAAGGTATTGGTAGAAGTGACCCAACTCCTTACCTGTCTGTCCTATCCAAAATTAAGGTTTTTAGACCTAGTGACCTATTGTTACGTCCTCTGCTGAAAGAAAAAGACCAGCAAGAAGAAGAGAAGCCATTGTAAGAGATGAAGATAGAATAATAATTTACCACTTATTGAGTACCTACTATGTACTATTTTTACATCATTATTTAACCTTTCTAACAACCTTGAAAACAGACTTTTTTTTTTACCCATTTTACAGATGAGGCAGATGAGATTGAGAAAGGTTAGTAATTGTGACTAAAATCATCCAATTTAGGGAGCACAAGCCTGGATTTGAACCCTGGTATGTCACTCCAAAGCTAATAATCTTTCTATTCTAAGATGTTCTGTTTTCAGAAGTTTGCAGAGTGTGTCTTCAGATAGACCTGGCTAAATACTAGACTTAACTACTTTTCAGCTGTGAGGCTTTGGGTTTAAGTTGCTTAATATCCCTGCACTCAGTTTTCTCATCTGTAAAATAAGGGTTTTTCCTTCTTAGGGCTGTTATGAGGATTAAATGAGATAAAGTATATAAAGTGCCTCTGCTGCTGTTATAAATTTAGTTAGTATTATTAGAGATGTCCATGGTCCACCTCATTAGTGGCAATGCTAGGCCAAAACCCTAGTCTCTAAACTCATTTACAGTTCTCTTGCCATTGCACTAACAAGTGGCGTGATGGCTTAAGGATGGATGGTACCAAAGAGATGACCTCAGGTATTGGAAGGCCTATGTGTGTGTATATCCAGGCTAGACTTGGTGGGGGTAGAGAGGGGTTGGTGGGTTGTAGAACCATAGTGACCATTGTCTGGTTCCTTTTTTGGGAGATTTTCTTCTTTTCTCTACTCCTGAATCTCTCCTTGCACTTGGTTTGTGTTTTAGGAGCTTCAGAAGGCCCAAAAGAAGAAATATATCAAGAAGAAGCCTTTGCTGAAGGAGGTGGAACAGCCTCGCCCTCAAGACTCCAATTTCAGTGTTACAGTACCAGTCCCAACTCTGGCCACTACACCACAGCTTCTCACCTCCTCACCCCTGCCTCCTCCTGAGCCTAAACAAGAGGCCCTGTCAGGAAGTCTTGCTGACCATGAGTATACTGCTCGTCCCAATGCCTTTGGCATGGCCCAGGCAAACCGGAGCACCACACCTATGGCCCCCGGTGTCTTCTTGACCCAGCGGCGCCCTTCAGTTGGCTCCCAGAGCAATCAGGCAGGACAAGGTACAACAGCCATATGGTTGTAGAACTGAGGGATCTTGGGGCCACCTGCTCCACATCCTAAGTGCTAGTAGATGAGAATACTAGGGAGGGACACTGAAGGCCAAACTAAGGTGCTTGGACTTGATCTTATGGGCCATGGAGAGACATTGTCTGATTTTAAGTAGAGACAAGAATTAGGTTTGAGTTTAGAAAGATCTTTCTGGTGGCCAGAGTGAGAACTCTAGAAAGAAGGTACATATATAAGTTCAGGCAGGAATAAAAAGAGGCTAAGGCTCTGGCAGAGGGATTGGAGAGGGAAAGGGTAAACTGATTAAATGTGAAGATGATCAAATAGGATGCGGGAGGTGATTTTTTGATGTGGGGAGAGAGAAAGAGGGAAGAGAGAGTTAGAAGACTCAAGCCTGCCTTTCCCTCACTTTAGCCCTTAAAGTCTAGTTCCTAGAGTATGTAGCTCAAGGGTGCTAGGGTTGGTGTGACATTGAAGGTTGATGAGGGTATAAGTTTCTACTGAAACAAGGCCCTAGAGATGGCAACTTCAGAGACACTGAGCTATAATCACTAACCAGGCACTTGTCCAATCCTGGTAGGCAGGATAAGAGGGTGTGGAAGGATATTCACCTCCCTTCAGAATTTTGGAAGGAAAATGACTGGGATCAAAGAATTCGTTGGGAAAAAGAACCAGACATACTGTAACCAGAGAGTTTGTAGGTACTGCAGGAGGTTGTAGGAGGAAAAGCCAAGGTGGTGTTGAATGAAAGTAGTTAAGGAGGGCTTCTTGCCCGATATGGCCTAAGGATGGGGAAGCTTTGTGGGCAGAGAAACAGAGGAGAGGAGGTGGCCTGAGGGCAGTTGGTGCCAGAGTTGCTTCTGAAGCCTTTGCCATAGCCCTTGTTTACTTTTCCCTTTCCCCACAGGAAAGCGTCCCAAAAAGGGCCTAGCCACAGCAAAGCAGAGACTCGGCCGTATCCTGAAAATCCACAGAAATGGCAAACTACTTCTGTGAGCCCTCTTGTGTCCCACCCCCCACCCCTTCACCCCCGTTGCTTTCTCCGTTGTCAACTCTCGGGGTGCTCCTGGATCCTATCTGCCCCAGACGAGGTGCTGAGGCGCATTGTCCTGCTTTCTTGGGACTGACCAAAGGCACGGACTCCCCCATGGGCCTCTCCACCAACTCCCCCAACTCCCTCTCCCACTTTCATTTGAGCATCCTGCCTTCTTTCTCCATACCTCTGAGTAGCAGGTAAATGGAGAGGTTTCCAGCTGACTAGTGCCCTCTTTTTTACTCTTCTAGCCCATTTCCCTTTCACCTGCCTTGTCTGTCCTTTATTCCTATCCCTCCCTAGAGCTGAAAGGCAGGATGAGGAGAGGCATGAGGAGAGCCTGAGCCCTTTGATATTTCTCTGGCCACAAAGTGGGAAGCCCAGGGCTCAACACTCTGCAACTCCAGCCCTATCTCCAGAAGCCTACCCATCTCCGCCCATTCTTCCTTCCCCTACGTCTCCCAAGTCCAGTGGATGTGCCCCACCTCCAGGCTCATTCCTGGGAGAAAGCTGTGGTCTCTGCCCCCTCTTGCCAAATGCTTCATGAAAATAAAGAGGAAGGCCCAGTGTCTCCTTACTGCCCCACTGTGGGCCATTTCCGGAGGTGGCCTAGAAAGGCTGACCAAACTTATCCTTGAAAAGAAAGTAGATTCCTGTCACTTTTCAAGGTGGAGAGAGGACAGACACCCAAGCCTTTGACCATGATTTTGTAGCCCATTGGAGGAGGCTACTTTTGGCTGGCTACACATTAAGTCCCTTGGGTGAGCTCCAGGGATTTGTCTGGATTTTGAGGTCCTGCAGAACATTATCCACGTGGCTGTGACTGGGCTTCAACAGGTGAAAAACATCTCCCAGAAACCTGAGAGTACCTGCCACTGAAGCAGATAACCCTGGTCCAACAGCCTGCTCCCTGTACCTATACCACAGAGCACAGCCGGGACCTTCTGGAGAGGATGTGGCAGAACAGCCTACCCCTGGGTCCTCCATTGGGAACCTCTATGCTTCTTTCTCCACTGAGGTCTTGGTCTGAAGAAGACCTCAGGACTCATATCTTCACTCCTTGGCCTTCGCACTTCCTGATGACAGGTCACCATTCAAGCAAAGTGCAGACAGGCCACTCAGAGCCCTAGCCAAGGAGAAGAGATGCCCATCTCTTGAAGGAGCAGAAATCTGATCCTCCCTTCCCCTCTCTTTCCTTTGTGGATGGTCTCCATTGTCCAGACAGTGCCCCCACCTCCCACCCGTCTTGCTTCACTGGCAATCTGGACTTGATGGAGAGTGGCCCTCCTCCATTTGGCACTGCCCAAGTGAAGTGTTTCTTTGCCCTCTACCACCCACTCCAACCTCACCCCAGCTTGCCCACTGCTTCTGGGGAATTCAACAGCTACCATGCAGGTCACAGGGAATTTGTGAGGCTTCCTTTGTCGTTTTTGTGTCTGCAGTTTGTTTTTCTTTTCTCCATAGCCCCGCCTCTACTCCTTCCTTGGAATCAGGGGCTCCTTTAGCCCATTTGCTTTTTCTACCTTGGGGACCCCAGGGGCCAAGCAGTTCTCCATCTAGTCACACCAAAGGCAAAAGCCTGGCTACCTCCCTCCTAGCACATGAGGTCCCTACTCCCCTCCTCTCTGTTTCTACCCAGCTTTGCTTATTTTGGGGATTTCAAGGCAGCAGGGGGTAGTGAGGGGAGAGCAGGAGAAGCCTCTGTCCCTGTGTAGGCAACTGCCTGACTAGACACTGACTGCTATAACCAAGACCAGGTCCCCAGCCCTTTTGTCCATTAACAGCCCCTCTTGATCTTTCAAAGGCAGCTAATTGCTAGCAAATCCCCGATTCCCGCCCTCTTTCACTCTGTTTCTTTGTTAGAAGTTTCTGTGGAACTGAAACCCAGCCTCCATTTGACTCGGTTTCATTTAGTTGAGCCTCCTGTTTGTTTTGTGTTGTTTCCAATGAAAAGCAAGTTTACCCTCAGAGTTAATGCTTTTCCAAAGAGGCTAATGTTTTTGTTTTTGTTTTCTTAATGTTTCAGGTTTAAGTGAAGTGAGTTGGGGAGGGGTTGGGAGTGGTAGTAACCAAGGTTTAGAACGTGGTGAGATAGTTACCTCTGATCTCCAATCCTCAGCAGAGAGCTGAGGGTTCGGTTAGGGGGCAGGGAGAGAGGATTTCTATTCACCTTTAATATATTTTTACAAAAAAGCAAACAATTTAAAAACAAGCCCACTGCTTCTGTACATGTCTAAATATATTTTTAGAAGTGGGTAGGATTGTGAATTTCTGATGCAGGGCCTTTTTATAAATAGGTTAGAGTAGCATCATGCAGACTTCTGTTGTTTTTTTTTTACCCTTGTTTTTTCTTGTGTTACTAATGTAATTTATATTTTTTTTAGATCCTCCCTTTCCTATAGAGATAAAAGTGATTTATCTTGGCAATTGCTTTGCTTGGCGTCTTCTTTTTGTGGTGGTGATGGTGGTGGTGGTGGCGTGGTACGGGGTCCAGGAGTGCTGCCTTGTCTTTGTATTCTCTGTCTCTCCCTCAGCAAGTTGTCAGTGGGCACTTCCCTGGTGCCCAGCCTTACACCTGAGGTGGGAAGGGGACAGGCTCCCTGCTCTCAGGAGGGATACACTTCACACATCTGAAGCAGACAATCATAAGTAGAGTGAACGGAAAAGAAAGGGTGCAACAATTCAAAGGGGCCTGACAAGTTCGATGGGAAGGCTTTCCATAGCTTCCACGTGCTGTTTTTACTAGCTACACTTGTATCCTCTTTGTGAATGTGGGGTTTTTTTCCCTTTCTCTAACATCTCCTCCAGACACTTGGTACATTCTGGACTTGATTACTGTGCTTAGGGCCAGTGCAAGAGATAGGATATAATTATCAGAGCTAATACATCATGCTTGTTTCCTTGTTCCAGGCATTGCTGTTAGTGCTTTATATATATTGACTTGGTTCATTCTCACCAACATCCTCATCCTATTAATGAGGAAACAATGTAACCTTCCTACATCCACATACAGTACGTTCTGGGACCAACCTAGTGAGTCTGTTCTACCACTTCTCACTGATAATCACTACCATTTATTAAGTGCCTTTTGGGTGCTAGGCATTGGGCTAGAGATTTTATTTAGGATATCTTATTTAATCCTCACTGACAACTCTGTGAGGTAATTAGCTGAATTTTATAGTTAAGGAGTCTGAAACTTGCCAGTGGTCCTCCACAGCAGGATCTGCCTGATTCCAAAACTTATGTTCTTTCCCCTTCATATTAGAAAATCCTTGGAGGCTCAATCACCTAACAGATCTTTATTATCTGTTGTGTGTACGATGCAGCATTGAGAGTTGTGTCCTGAGGAGAACCCCCAGGGTGATGTTAGGAACCTCAGTTCCAAATTCACCACCACCCTGACTCTGTGTGACCCAGGGCTGCTTATTCTCCGTGGGTCACCTGTAAAAGGATTTTGAACCCAATCAAGATCTCCTGGAGATTCTGCTTCTGTGGGTCTGGGGTGAGGCTGTCTGGGTTTGGCACCTGCTGGCTAAATGACCTCCAGTTTTCACAATCTGCGTCTCAGTATTAGGCAGGGTTTGGAAAGAGAAAGCCCATGTCTGGGGCATGGGGAATTGTAGAAAAGAAAGAGGAGGGATTTCTTTGCCTTTGCAGGAGTGCAGGCTGGGTTCTTTTTGTCACCAGTTCCCACCCCATCTTCCTCAGCGAAGGGACAAAGCACTATCACCAGCCTCAGGTTACAGGATAAGCTAGAGTCTTGGTCATTTTACTCCTCATTTCAGGCAGGAGGTGCCAGCAGATAAGAGGCTCCTATCTCAAAATTGGGAGGAGAATAAGGCATCCAACTTCAGTCTTCCCTTTTTCCAGTATGGAGTGGAAAAGTGCACAGATGAAACTTGTTGCTAAGAGCCCTCCTTCTCAATGACTAACCAAGTAATGTGAGGGAAATTTCTTTTCTGTGTCTCAGTTTCTACATTTGCCAGGTGGAATTATCTCAACTTTGAAGCCCTCTAGAAGCGTCTCTAAACTTTCTGGATGCTTTTGATTGCCCAACTGAACCTCTAACCTTGTACAGAATACGGATCTCCATTTCTGCTTGCTCATGTTGTGTCCCCTGCCTCAACTTACACAGACCTCTCCATCAGAACTCTATTCACACCAAATTGACTGAAATGGCACTTGCCCTCCAGTAAGTTAAATAGAGGAGAAGAGCACCATATGGTACAGTGTATTGACAGAGATGAGCAGGGGATATTGAGCAGACAATCCATCCTAGGGAAGCAGGGAATTCAGGGAAAGCCTTCCTGTCCAGTGATGCCTGAGCTAAAGGATGAAAAGTAATTAGCCAGTCAGGTACAACAGTGGGAAGAGTATTCCAAGCCAAGGCAACAGCATGAATAAAAACAGATGGGGGGAAAACCTGTGTATAGTTAAGAGCAAGCAACTTAGTGTAACTGAAGCTGTGACTTTCACCTGGGAGGACATATGCAGAATCTCCAAGAGGGAATGTGTAGTTTGAGGAGGTATTTGATCATAATTGATTAGTTTTTAGGCATAATATTTATTTTAAAACCCCAGATATGGAAGATAATGTAATGCTGATGGTTGTCAAAAGATGTGACCTTATTCCATGAGTGACAGAGAACTATTAAAGGGTTTTAAGCATAAAATGGCATGGTCCAAGTTGCTTTTAGAAAGGATCCCTTTGGGGGTGGCTTAGGAGGGAGAGAGACTGAAGTCAGGGAGGCCACTGAGGAAATTACTGCAGGAGAGAAGCAGAAGGCACTATCTCATCTTCTAATATCCCATCAAATGCCACTTCCCTAAGGAAGCCTTCATGCAGCTGTGCAGTCAACTCTGACATTTTCCTAGATTTCTACATCCCATGAAGGGTGGAAATCCCAGGACATCTCCAGGAGAATGACCATGGGGTCAGCCACGCACACAACCAAAGAGACAGAAGATGGACTCCTCTATCCCCCTTTCAGCTTTTTAACTCTTAAAATAAGTTTACCTTCTCAGGTCATCTCCTTTTCCATAGGACCACATCATAAGGCCAGCACTCACCAATGAATGTTATAAAGATACAACACCCATTTTGTATTTTCCTTGTCAGGAGTCCAGCAGCCTTCCCCACATTCCATTCCATTCTGTCATATCCAACCTTTCAGGAATATCTCCCCAGAGTTCTATAATATTTTTATCATTCCCTCCTGCTTAAGAGCATTCCATGACTTCACACTTCAAGGCTTTCCACAAACTGACCCAACCTGGAGACAGTGGGCTGTAGTGGAAAGAAGATGTGCCTGGGAATTAAGATGACCAGTGATTCAATCTGGCTCTGTCATCTATGTGATCTTGAACTGGTTGTTTCATATTTCCTTGCCTCAGTTTTGTCATCTGTAAAATGAAGATATAATCCGTACCCCATGGAGTTGTCAGGAGGAATTCCAGTAGCTAATGTCTTTAAAGATTTAATTCAGTGTCTGGCATTCAGGTGATTAGTGAATGTAGTTTAATTTTTCCCAGTCAAAATTTGCCCAACAAAGCCTATAATCTCATAAAAAGAAATACAGAGAAAGTAAACCTTTTTTTTTTTTTTTTTTTTTTTTTGAGACAGAGTCGCACACTCTTGCCTGGAGCGAGTGCCGTGGCGTCAGCCTAGCTCACAGCAACCTCAAACTCCTGGACTCAAGCAATCCTACCGTCTCAGCCTCCCAAGTAGCTGGGACTACAGGCATGTGCCACCATGCCCGGCTAATTTTTTTCTATATATATTTTTTAGCTGTCCAATTAATTTCTTTCTATTTTTGGTAGAGACGGGGTCTCGCTCTTGCTCTGGCTGGTCTCGAACTCCTGAGCTCAGCACGATCCGCCCACCTCGGCCTCCCAGAGTGCTAGGATTACAGGCATGAGCCACCGCGCCCGGCCTGCCTGTACATTTTTTAAAAGCACCAATAGACATTATTTTTTTAGGGACGTTTTAAGTTTACAGAAAAATTGAACAAAAAGTACAGAGTTCTCACATATCCTCTTGTACCCCCTAACAGTTTCCCTGATTATTGCTATCATGCATTAGTATGGCACATTTGTCACAGGTGATAAGTCAATATCGATACATTGTTATTAACTAAAGTTCCCACTGTATGTTAGAGTTCATTCGTTGTATTTTACATTCTGTGGGCTTTGGTAAATGTATAATGACATGTATCCATTATTGAAGTATCATACAGAATAGTTTGACCGCTCTTAAATTCTCCTATGATTTATTTATTAATCATCCTTCCATGAAGAACTCTAGAAATGACTGATCTTTTTACTATCTGCATAGTTTGACCTTTTCCAGAATGTTATATATTTGGAATGATATGTTATGTAGCCTTTCACATTGGCTTCTTTCACTTAGTAATGTCTTTTCATGGCTTGACAGATCATTTCTTTTTAGTGCTGAATAATATTCCATTGTATGGATATACTACAGTTTGTCCATTGACCTATTGGAGGAAAATTTCATTGCTTTCAAGTTTTGGCAATTATAAATGAAGATGTTATAAATATTTGTATGCAGAGTTTTGTGGGGACATAAGTTTTCGATTCATTTGGGTAAATACCAAGAAGCGCAACTGCTAGATTGTATGTATTTAGTGTATTTAGTTTTGCAAGAAATTGCCAAAATGACTTCTAAACCACCTATACCATTTTGCATTCCCACTAGAAATAAATGGATGTTTCTGTTGCTCCACATCCTTGTCAACATTTGGTGTTATCATTATTTTGGATTTTAACCATTCTAATATGTATGTAGTTGCATCTCACTGTTGTTTTAATTTGTAATTCCTTAAGAACATGTGATGAATATCTTTTTGTGTGCTTATTTTCCATCTGTATATGTTTTTGGATGAGCTGACATCATTTCAGATCTTTTTTCCATTTTTTAGTTGTGTCATTTGTTTTCTTATTTTTGAGTTCAAGTTGTTTCTATATTTATGTATTAGTTCTTTAACTGATAAGTGTTTTGCAAACATTTTCTCTCATTCTGTGAGTTGTCTTTGTGTTCTTTTAATTGAGTTTGATATTTTTAATAGACTTATTTTTTAGAGAAGTTTTAGGTTCACAGCAAAATTTAGCAAAAGGTACAGACATTTTCCATATGCCTCCTACCCCCATACATACCTAGCTTCCTCCATCATCAACATCCCCCACAAGAGTGGCATATTTGTTACAACTGCTGAACCTACGTTGACATATGATTATCATCCAAAGTTCATAGCTTGCATTAGTATTTACTCTTGGTGTTGTACATTTTATGGGTTTGGACAAATATATGATGACATATATCCGATATTATCATATAGAGTAGTTTAATTGCTCTAAAAATTCTCTGTGCTCTGCTTATTCATCCCTCCCTCCCTCCTAACCCCTTACTGAGCATGTTTTTTTTTTTTTCCATCATTTTCTGGCACACAAAAATAGAGCACAATAGAAGAATGTCCTTTATTGGTGTAAATAACATATAACTTATTAATTAAACAACAAAACAAATAGAAATTTGCTGAATTTGTTCATGACATTTTGTTCTTCTCCAGTATGATCTCATCAACAATAATTCTTAACTTTGAAATAGTAAACAAGAAATTTGTAGTCTTGCTGTTTTGAAAGATATATCACATTTAAGACAGGCTGAAAATGATCAGAGAGTAGTTGCATCTGACAGAGAAATCAATTTATAATTGGCTTTCATACTTACATATTTATGCATAGATTACACAAGAAACAAAAATACCCAAAACAAATAACATTTTAATAACACTTTCCCTAGAATATATTGAAATATATAATGATAATAAAAGACAAAAGTATATTTGTTAAGATTTACATTCTTGAAATCAGATTTCTTCTTTTTGATTATTCTCCTTCATTTAAATAAGGAAAATATGAAAATGATATCATAAAATCAAGTCTCAAGATTTCAATTTAATTTAAAGAAAATGATGTTAATAAGAGAAAAAATAACCTTTATAAATAAAAAAGATAAATATTACTGTAATTTAAAGGGGAACATCTTCACAATTTATGAAAAACCTATTTTAGAAAAAAACAGGAGTGAGAGAAATAAATAATGGAAGTGAAATGATTATTTCATAACTTAATAAATAAATTCTTTCTAGTTAATACAAGCAATTTAATTTGTTTTTTACATATCAAAATTAAAAGAACCATAGGTAATAAACAATAACAACACTATGTGCTCAAAATCTAATCAAAACATCCAAAAATGAGTTATTTACCAACAAAGGAGTATTTAACAACAGAAAATGAGACACATTGAATAGATTTTCTGGTTTTGTCATTGAATTTCTTTATTTTCTCTGAGTACAAACCTAACTTTCTTTTATGTCTCAAAGCCATTGTATTAGAAAGATTTTGCTAAGTTATAGACAAAGAAATAGATTTCTAGATAACTCTTAAGTTTCCTTTTTCAAATTTGCCAGTATTTCCTGAACAAGTTCTGGATTAGATTTTGCCTCTAAATGAAGTCAACATATATTGTTAAAGAAAAAGAAATTTCACCATAAAAGAGTAAGAAGAAACTGTAATAACTCATGACTTATAGAGGTTGAAGTACTTTTAGGGTTTTTGGAATATTAGTGCTAACAAAACAATAATAAAGGATGAAACGTGATAAGTTAATTGATGAGGAAATTTATATATCAGTGGGAGGGCTAGAGAATGAAATGAAATTAGAAATTTGACTCCAGCAAATGAATCACATATCCTATCAATGTGAGAACAGGACTGGTTGAAGCAAATTCAGGTGTGGATCAGTGAATATACACAGTCTCTTCGAACAGATCACTTTGAAAGCTAGTGGACCTACCCGAAAGGGGCTAAGTTTGATGATAATCAGATTCCAGCTTAAGCAGAAAGAAAGTTTTAGAAAAAAAATGGAAACTGAGGGTCATAATTCCATGAATTTTTACTCACTGATTTATACTTTCATATACTCAGCAAACTTATATATATATATATATTTGGAAGTATGATATGATCTAAGACAGTGTGATTTTAGTTCTAAATTTAAAAATAATTCTCCCAATATTACCTCAAATCTAAATTATGGTTTGGGGGGACTATTTTGCAATGGAAACTGCATATACTTTAATATTACATGAAAATATCAGGTGTAATCAATTGCAAAAAAGCCCATTTGGAGGAAAACATATAATTGATTATGAGGGTTAAGATAAAAGGTATAAATGAGTGACTTTTTTCTTTGACTTTCTCCTTCCCTTTACTCTTTTCCATTGCTACTCTGTCTTTCCATACAGCGCTAACACCTCCTCCAGTGTCAGTTACTCTGAAAGTAACCACTTGCTGGATCCATGGCTCTCATCCCTCACTTGCACATTAGAATCAGTCAAGGAGCACACATACCCAAGACAAATTCAATTAGAATCTCAGGGAGAGTAAGGCCTTTTGATTTGTTTTTTAAAGAGCCCTCTTGTTGATTTTAATGTATAGCCAATTTGAAAAACTGTCTTCTTAGGTGGAGTTAACAAGGTAAGTCAGAAAGATTTTACCAATTAAACACCTGCTACCAACTCAGCAATTGATTTAGTAGTATGGGCAAATGAGAGCAGCATAAATGCTTGGCTGTGCCTTCATGTTTCTCATAAATTTGCTACAATTGAACACTAAGATATATAAAACAATAATTTCTAAAATGTGAGTTAGTAAGTATCCCAGTTCGGACTTAACTACTTGAAAGGAACCATGTAAAATATTTAGGTTGTTAAGTATGGAATGTCCAATTTCCCTAAGTACAAAGTTTGACTTTTTCGTTTTTTTGTTTGTTGGTTTTTACTGTGAGGGTACATTCTCATTCTTTCAAAGGCACATTTTGGCTTGTGGTTATCTTTCAAATTTCTTTAGAGTAATTTTTTTTGAAACCCTGGGTAAGTCAAAACTGCGTGTGATTTTTGAATATGAGTTCCCTGGTGGAACCAATGCAACACAGACAGCTCGAAATATCAACAAAATGTTTGGAAAGGATGCAGGGATGGTTTGAAAAGTTCCATTCTGGTGATTTTAATCTTGAAAATGAGCCATGTGGGTGACCTGAGACCAAGGTGGATAATGATGAGCTGAAAGCCGTAGTGGAAGTGAATCCATCTCAACTTACCTGTGAATTAGCAGCAAGGTTTGATATTAGTATTCCAACAATATTGGGCCATTTTAAACAAATGGGCAAAGCAAAAAAGCTGGATAGATGAGTACCACATGAATTAAATGAGCATCAAAAGAGACATCACCTCGAAGCTTGTCTTTTTTACACTGTCACAACATAAAGGTGAACCATTTCTATACCATATTGTTACATGTGATAAAAATGGATTATTTTTGACAATCTCAAGTGTTGGGCACAATGGCTGGATAAAGATGAAGTGCCAAAACACAGTCTAAAACCGAATATTCATCAGAAAAAGCTAATGGTGTCTGGTGTTCCAGCACTGGTATTACCCACTACCGCTTCATGAAACCTGGTCAGTCTATGACAGTGGATGTCTAGTGCAACCAATTGGATGAAATGATGAGGATGCTTGTGATTAGGCAGCTGAGATTGGTCAATAAACACAGGTCAATCCTCTTGCAAGGCCACATGTTCAAAAAACAATGCTGTTCAAACTACAGAAGCTAGACAGAAAATTTCCGTCATTCACTGTATTCATCAGACCTTGCACCAACTGACTATCATTTCTTCCAGGCTTTGGACCACTTCTTGCAAGGAAAACGATTCAATTCTCAACAAGCCATGGAAAATGCCTTTCATAATTCCATTGCTACTTGCTTTCCAGCCTTCTTCTCTGCTGGCATAAACAAGCTACCGTTAAGATGGCAAAACTGTGTCAGTAGTTTAGGCACATACTTTGATTAATTGTACTGCTTCTTGTTCGAGACCTAAGCTAAACTTTTTATTCAAAATAAGACATTTCATATTTAATGTCTTATAATACTTTATGATCAATTGACAAAGTGTGGCTTTGGTCAGGGCTTACATATATTAAGTTATCATTTACAAGTTGTATTTAAGAAATTTGCTTTTCATGAAAGTTAAATTCTGTAAAGTTTTAAATTGTTTTATTTTTCATATATTAAATTTTTTAATATGTTAAATTATAATATATAAAACATTTTTCACATATTAAAATGTTATAATTAAAATGTAATTAAACAGTAATATTATTTCATTCAATTGCAATCTGGTATGTTTTCTGGTGGGAAAGAAAGAGTTGCAGTTGCAGCTGGTAAGGTCTAGAAATTGTGCATACAACTTAAAAATGAACTTCTGGTTAAGAATGTAGCTGGTTTTTGGTTAGGTTGGGTTAGGTTGCAACCACTCAAGTTCCAGCTTTGCGATTTGCTTGTTGTGCTCTCTTGGTTAAGTCGTTTAACTTGTTTGTATTTTATCATATGTAAAATGGGGATAGTAATATTCCTGCTTTATTAAGTTGTTGTAAAGAATAAATGACTGTTCCTGACATAGGAAAGTACTATGTAAGTGTTAGATACTATGTTACAGATTTTCATGTTTGACCATTTTGAAAGGCTATTTATATTCACTCATATGTTATAAATACTCTAATGTACGCTATGTCAAAAATTTTGTCCAACTATTTGTTTTATATTGCTGCAAAAATTTTTTGGAGTTATCAAAATATAGATGTAGCTAGGGAGTAGATTATAAATGCAATGTCTGTTATTTCTTGAGTAAATTTAGATTGAGGGTCATTGGCATAGATCCAAAGGTATTTAGGAAAGGAGAGATGGGTATGGGCTGGCATACTTCATTGACTACAATCAAAGAGAGAATGAGTTCAGCTAGGAATTGAAAACATGTAGAATTTGAATAGTCAAGGAAGAAGTGGGAAGGGAGATGTTGGTGAGCCTCAGAAGTAGGCTTAACTATGAAACATGATATGAATTGGACCAGGTGTCATACTTGTCCCTATTATCTTAGTCTAAGATTGTTTTTTTTTTTATGTCTTGGAAAACAATAGGGAAAGTATCTATATTACCCATGCCTTTACAAGAAGACAAAGAGTGCTTCAGTATATGCCCAAATTACTCTCCACTCCCAATACACTATAATTGACAAAACATCAACATATTCACCATTACTCAGCCACATTGTGATGAAAATGCACGACTAACAATAGATTTCCTATATTATGACATATTATGGCATTCTTTATAATTACAAAATATATGAAAGCATCATGATAATAACCATTATTTTTTCTTACCATAATGAGAAAATTATCCTTTGATAATTTTAGCAGCCTGGAAGCTTGAATTTTCTATTACCCTAAGATATTATTTCCTTAAAGCAGTGAAATTACTGAGAAGAGCCCACTCTAGGACACTTAGTATCAAGGATTCTAGTCCTGACTGCAATTCCTCTATCCCCTAAATAGATATTTAATTTTGAATAACTTCTAATACCTTAAGTTCCTCATTTGCAAAACTGGGGAAATGAGATTATATAAACAACTCATAAAGTTGTAAAAAAACAAATATAAGAGCATAAGATGCTCTGTAAAAATAATACATAGTTTTACATATGCACATATGCATATTTTCTGGGATTGTTAAATTTAGAGCTAGAAATGTTTTATTATTTGTAATTTGGGTACCATTCTGTAGGCAATGAATGCATCCTTCATTGTAAATACCATTCTCTAAGTAGCATCTGAAAGATGTCTGTGTCTATTCTCTCTGAATCCTCAACACCTAGGACAGTATGTGGGAGATATCATGTATTTTTTAAATGTTGCTATTTGAATAAATGTTAAAATATGCAGTATAGTGTAGTAGATTAAACTCTGAAATTTAAAGCAGAAAGACTGAATTTAAACTCTGACTTTTTTGCTCAATAACTTTGAGAAGAATTTTAAACTCACCAAATATTCATTGTCCTCAATCTTAGAATAAAGGCACTGGTATGAATTTAATGATTCTTTTTTCTTAAAATATACCCATATGCAATTTCATAGCATTTGAATGTACTCCTTGACTAAATAAAGCACATTTATTAAGTTATTTTGTGTAAATCATCTCTTTATTTATGTGATAAATGTATATCGAACACCTACTATGTTGCCAGAACTCTGCTAGGCACTGGTTTATAACAAGAAACAATAAAGACATGATTTCTGATTTTATGATGCTTCTAATCTGCAGAGGGTAAATTATATCCATAAAATAACCACACTAATAAATAAGAATTGCCATCAGGTAAACGAACATGTTTCTCAGGGAGTACTGAAAAATCGATGGTCAGCATAGACTTCCCTGGGAACATAAAACTGAAACTGAGATTTTAATAATGAGTAAAAGTTAATAGCAAAAATGGGAGTGTCGAAAATGTAACCTGGGGAGAAAGAATAGCCAGTGCAAAGGCCCCACGGCAAGAGACAATATGATTTAAAAGAGGAAATTTTGGCGGGGCTCGGTGGCTCACGCCTGTAATCCTACCTCTCTGGGAGGCCGAGGCGGGCGGATTGTTTGAGCTCAGGAGTTCGAGACCAGCCTGAACAAGAGAGAGACCCCGTCTATACTAAAATTAGAAAAAAATTAATTAGACAACTAAAAATATATAGAAAAAATTATCCGGGCATGGTGGCACATGCCTGTAGTCCCAGCTATTTGGGAGGCTGAGGCAGGAGGATCGCTTGAGCCCAGGAGTGTGAGGTTGCTGTGAGCTAGGCTGATGCCACGGCACTCACTCTAGCCCGGGCAACACAGTGAGACTCTGTCTCAAAAAAAAAAAAAAAAGAGGAAATTTTAAAAAGGCTGCTGTGTGGAGAGCTAATAGCAGAGTGTGAGATGGGGATGCAGAGTCCAGCATGTCCTTGAACAATGAAGTAAGGATTTTCGTCTGCATTCTAAAGGAAATGGAAAAAATCTCCAGGGTTCTTCCTAATGCCAAAATTACATAGAAAAAGATTTCGAAAAGTTCTCTGAGACTGTTAAAAAAATATGAATTACTTCATTACAAAATATTTTCTATGCTGTTTTTCAACAGTGATTATGATAATGGTATTTAAAATTAAGTTAATCTGTAGATGAGTAGTATTCCATGGTATACATATACCACATTTTATCAATCCAGTCATGTATTGATGAGCATTTGGGTTGTTTCCACATCTTTGCAATTGTAAATTGTGTGCCCCCATAATATCCTGAATTAAAAAAAAATAAATAAGTAAATAAAAATAAAATCAAGTTAATCTGAATCAGTTTTATTTCTATGAGCTTTTGTCAACTCGAAAATAGGAAGAAAATATTTTTACTTTCTAAAATAGTTTTTTCAAACTAGCAACAAAGAAAAAATAAATTGGTATTAAAAATATTAAGTAAAACATTAGTCTGAAATCCCCGTTCCATCTCCTCCTTCTTAATTTATGTAACTTCGATATTCTTTTCCAAAAATCTATTACTGAAATGCCATGTATACAGATGTAGCAGTCATAATACCAAATATTCACTATTTAAACCATCACTTGTTCAATTAGTCTCTACTCAGACATTCTTTTTAGTTTAATACACCATTTATCCACACCCATTATTCCAATTAATTTGTTAACATTTGAATACATTTTTTGAAAATGTGTATAAACACATTTAACTCCTATCTATCATCTATCTACCTGTCTATCTTGAGCATTCAGAAAGACTATTAACATGAAAATTAATTGGAAGCTTATACTGTAGAGCTCACAACTGATGCATGGTTTCAGAAAATTCAAGGAAGTGATGTTGGAAATATTCTGAAATCTCCCAACAAAATATTGTCAAATAAAAAATATGATAGCAATTTACGCATATTGAAAAACTACTATGAATTAGGTACTGTTCTAAAATATATTTAGTTCTAACAATACATCTGTGAAGAAGTTACTTTAATTATCACCATTTTTAGATAGAGAAAATAATTTACACATAGGTTAATAACTTGCCTGTGTAATATATCTCAATGGTGGATGAAGTAGGCTTCAAATTTAGGCAATCTGAACTATAGCACACAACACTCTACTGTCTCTAGCACTGGCTCAATTAAACCAGTTAGAGATAAAGTTAAACGATAATGATATGACTTGTATTTCAAAGCAGAATGACTTGAATATCAATGAATTAGAGGAAGCTCTTGGGAAAATTGATAAAATCCCTGAATAATTTTCAGAAATGGCCATCTTTATTATTGTGTTTTAAAATTTAAAATTTAAGAATATCATATTGATCTAATATGAAATTTGGCTGGAATAATCACATGTAAACAACTTTTGATTCCCAAAACTTAATGTATAACCTAACTTATGTTAAATATATGACAAAATGAGCTTATTTTTACATAACATTTAGCTTTACTTTGGAAGTCCTAATTAAAGCTTTTTTTTTTTTTACTATTTACCAAAAAATTTTGATCTGCATTTGTAGTGAATATTTTTTTGGTTGCATTCAAATGTCTAACCCTCTACTTAGTTTAGCTCTTCATCACATGAAATATTTGTAGAATATACTACCTCCGTCTAGAATAATCTAAGAAACAATATTCCTTTTGCTATCATTGCCACTACAGACATATTCAGGCTCAGCCAATCATTCACCACTTCCTGGGACTCTGAATCTTGAGAGAGTAATGTGAAGTGGAGAGACAGTTGAGAAACTACTCAATGGGATGGAGGTGGCTATAGGAAGGGCAGTAGTGAGAGTCTAGCAGCAGCAATGGTGACTGTTCTTGATGACAATATTGAGCAAAGCAGTACCAGTGTTGCCATTGGTAGTGTGTGACCTGGCTGTTCCTGTGGGGTGAACATGGTAGTGGCTTTGTAGTTTAGTCATTCTCCCTTGGTTTTTGGCCATTTTCAAAGCTTTGGTTGACTCCAAGAAGCAAACATCAGATGGGATAAGACATGGAAGAGAATTATTAGGGGTAAATGCCTGACAATGAATGGAGTGGACAGGAATAAGCCAGGAAAGTCTTCAGGCTGTGAAGCAGGTCTGACACCCACAAAAGGACAGGGAGAAGAGGTCCAGATTGGGCATTTCTGAGAGAGTTTTGATTAGGCCAATGGGATGTCCCTGAGCAAAAGTTGCACATTAAAGAAATCCTACATTGAGCAGAAATGGCACAGCTTATCTACAGTATCATTCCTGTGCTCAGAAATTGGCTAATAGCAGCCTGGAGGAACACTGGGGAGGCTCCAAAGGTGAACTTTTTATGGCCACTACATTACGTCTCCAGAATTATCAATAATTTTTTAAACTATTGATATTGTTCCAAAAATATTCTTTTTCTGCTTAAGTTATTCAAGGTCTTTTTTTCTTTCTTGCATCCAAGTTCAACTTATACCGTTTTCTAAAGTCTCTCTTCATGTGGTTTTTTTTTATTGATACTAACTGTATTGAAGATTGATAACTTGTTTTTATTATCCATAGACTTAGTAGCCTATGCTTTGTTGGATTTTCCTGTAGTTCAGTGTAGAAACTCTAGCTAAATTTTTGAAGAAAAAATACACAAATGTGTACTGTTTTATAAGCACACAGTCATGACATGTTAATATTTCAAGTAAACATTTCACTACTGGGTTTCTTTGTCAATGTCCTCTTAAATAAATTTCTTATTTTTTTTTAAGGTAGTGATCAAAATCCAAAACGTAAGTCCTTACATCCTCTGATGACCTGGGTCCTACATGCATCTGGGTCCAACTTGGCATCATGCTTTTCTCACTTTGTTTTTCATTCATGCTGCTGTTTCAGTTCCTCTTAAGCACTATGTTAGCTCATGTCCACCATGAAGCAGATACCAAGGCAGAAGTAGATATGCAAAAGATGCTTGAAAAATATAAAAGGGAGGGGGTCAGAGATGTAAGGGAGAGTTTTCAGAGTGCAATACAGGTTTGATATCTTTGAAGGAAAGATGGAAAGATGGGGGGAAGGAAGAGTCAAAGAACACAGAGAAGTTCCAAGAGTTCAACCTGGTTGATAAGAAATCCTTGTGCCAAAGTCTCCTGTTAAGAAAGTTCTATGTGTCACAGGAATAAGCCTGTGTTAATACTCCCAACTTTGCTCAGAACTTGGTGGGGATCCAGAAGGAAGCAGGTGGTGCTGTCAATCAATTATGTGACCTGCAACAGTAGACCTGAGTTGCTCATTTTTATGGCCATCATGTCTGCCCCTTGCCCCAAACAGATTTATTTCTCCACACAGTTTTAGGAAACAGCTTCTTCATACTTCCTTTGAGCTTTTGTATTTGAGAGACAATATAGAAGAGAGAAGTTGGGAAAACTATAGCTCACATTTCTGTAGCTAGTTTTAGGGATGCAACTGATACTTATCCTCTCCCTTTCTACTCTCCATTCTATATTCCTCTCACTTTCAACCATGACTTGGGCAAGCCATAAAGACTTACCTGGTGGTGTGATCCAAACTTTCCTTCTTCAGTAATATGAGCTCTTTGTAATCACACCCTTCTCAGGCTAGAGCTGCTACATATGTCCGTTCATGGTCACAATGGGAAACTCACTATCAGGAGATGCCCAAGTGGATGATATGGATCTATACATATTCTTCCAGTACTAAATTGTGCAAATCATTCCTACCTCCTGCTGATGTTGTGCAATTACTCTTGTCAGGATGTGACTACTGTTCTTCCTTATTGGTCCCTGTACAAAGGAGTTTCAACTGCACTGGTGGCAGCTTTAGCTTATATTTCAATGAGAGCTTTCCGGTGCCCATGCTCATTGGGGACCAGGACCTCCAACCATGCAGACTCCAGAGGTATGAGGATGGGAAGCCCTACATCTCCCTGGAGATCACTGGGAGTAATGGGCTGGTAGAATCATTCTTTTTATTATTTGGTTCCTGAATCCATGTAATCTTCCTTTTGGGGACACAGCAACATATAGAGTTCTAAGAGAAAAAAAAAAACCCTCCAAATTCTGTAACATATTTTAAAGAGGTTTATTCTGAACCAATGCGTGTGACCACAGTCTGGGGAGCCATAACTAAGAAGTCTTGAGTAAGTGGTCCCAAGGTAGTTGGATTACAGTTTGATTTTATACAATTTTAAAGAGACTGAAATTGCACGTAAAATCATAAATTAATACATGGAAAGTATACATTGGTTTGTCTTAAAAGTTGGGCATCTCAAAGTGGGGGCTTACAGGTTATAGGTGGGTTCAAAGATTCTTTGATTTGTACTTGGTTAAAAAAATAATGGTTTGTTTAAAGGCTTGAAATGTTTTTAAACTAACATCAAGAAGTCTGCTAATCAGAAACAAGCCACAGTATACTCACTCAAGTGATCTGGTAAGCAAGCTGATGTCCTGCAGGGGTGACTTAACCTTTGCTTTGTGTGGCCTTAGGTCCTATTAATAATTTTGCATTTTATTGCCACAAAGAGTCTGTTTTGTCAGTCTTACAATCTCTGTTTTAACAAAATGCTGGTCAGTTGTTGTATTTAAACTCCAAAAGAGAGGAAGTATAATAAGGTGTGTCCAACCTCCCTTCCCTTCATGGCTGAGTAAAAAGTTTTAAGTCGTTTTCTGGGGTTCTCTTGGCCAAGATGGAGTCTCTTCAGTTGGTATGGGCCCAGGATTTAATTTTAGTTTACAAGAGATCTTCAATTTGATGAATAAATTGTATACTAAAGACTAGCACTGCAATATTTCAGAGTACTTTTTCTAAACTGTTTTTTTAGCTATGTCTTTAGTAGGCCATTCCAGTTGTCTGTGAGGCCAGCTGCCTCTGGTTGGGATATCATCCAGGATGGTCATGAGCCCAGTGATGCACCTCCTTCACTGTGAAGTGAGTCCCCTAGTCATGTTCTACATTGTGTGGGATTCATACCTATTGATCAGGCAATTCTGTAACTATATAAATAGTGACAATGGCTGAGCTTCTGAAGGCAGGACGGGGAAATTCATACCTGGAATAGGTATCTGTCCCTGCATCAATGTACTATTAGCCCTTAAAAGAATGGAAAATGTCAAATGAAGTTGACTTACCATCAAGTGGCTGGGTAGTCTCCTCAGGGAATATCGTCATTCCAGGAGCTTAGATTTGGCCATTGCTTTCTCCAGGTTTCTAAGAGCCACCCTAGCAGCGATATTTTGCCATCCCCTGGGTTTCTTGTCAATAAGTTAAATTTTGTGTTCTGAGAAACTGCCTCCAAATCAATGGATTTCTGCTAATCCAGTCTCATATTTTACCCTCCTTGATCAAAGATCCTCAAAATCAACCCTAGAGGTACTTCTGCCAGTATGTGCTATTTAATGCTTGAATCTACTTCCATGTATAATACCCTTCCTCCCTTATTAGGACCATCACATACCCAACCAGGTTAAGCTAGGATTTAACCGTAACAGTCAAGAGAGAAAGTGAATGCATATCCTGAAGGAGGTACCTGCTGTTTTGTTGGGGAGAGCCCTCTACCGAGTCTTATATAACTGGGGAGAAGAGTGGGCCACATCTGAAAGCTTTGAGTGTATAGGAGAGTCTGAAGAGATTCTCAGAATAATCCAACCAGGTATCACCATTCTATGTTTCAGGGTCCTAGGATTTTCTTGGCTAAGATCCAGCATAACAGACCTGCCTTGACCACTTAAATGACTCTGGATCTCTGAGACTGTATCAGATTCTTAGCCTACTCTTTAGTTACGTCAGGTCTTCTATGAAGAACATAGGGCCTCTTTAAAATCTACCAAAGAGGCTCCATTGCCCTTACATTTAGCCTTTAACAGCTCTTCACAGCCCTCAGTTCCTTATTCCCTCTTGGAAACAATACAATTTAGCAGTAACCAGTCAATTTTACTATCTTTGTATGGCTTTGTGTTAGTTCATGTCCTCTAAGAACATAGCAAGATGGAATTAAATGTGCAAGGGGTTCATTATAAAAATACCTGTGAGAGAAAATGGAGAGGGAGTCAGGGAGGGGTAAGGGAGCTATAGGATGGCATTGTATGGAGGTGAGAGGGAAGGAAGGTGGGTGAAATTGTCCTATACTGCTATGCAATCTGAGGAAGCACTGTCATGACCAGCAGAGTCCTCCAGCTAAAATTGTCTGTTAGATCAGTCCTGCGTCTTTCGAGGGTAGGCCTGCTTCATAGCCTCTGCCTGCTGAGTCATTCATTGGCTGGGAGCAGCCAATGGAAACCATGGCATTGCAGGTAAATGTCATGTATTTCAGTGCATGGCAGCTGGAGCTCTTGGTCAAGTTCCTTGTAATTGAAGGTCTGTAAGGTGTATTCCCATGGCTGTCACAATAACATCCTACTCATATTTTCCAAATGCTTGTAATGGTGTTCCCTTCAAGTAGATATTTTTAATCAACTTGGCATTTCACATAGCACACAGGATGGCCTCCTCTTGGTCTTACAGATGGTGAATGAGACAATTCCAAACTCCTTATTACTGCCTGACTTCTTGGTTCACTCCTGACACCAATGTGTTCATTCGGGTCCTCCGAGAAGCAGACATCAAGATGGGGTGAGATGTACAAGATTTTTTTAGGGGAAGGAATACTTAAAAAGGATAAAAGTAATGAGGCCTGAGAAGGCTATAAGAGCCTGAATTCTTCAGTGTGGGTGTGACACCTGTGAAGGAGGGGGAGGAGAAAGAAAGATTATGCAGGAGGAGTCATACACTGCAGCAAGGTTCTAGGAAAGTTTCAGCCAGTATCATGGGAAGTTCTTTATTTAATGTCCCCCATCAAAAGAATCTCATATCTCACAGAAATGGGCCTGTACTTGTAGCCCCATGATGGTCTCTCATTAGCTTGGAGCACCCTGTGGGAAATAGGGTCTCAGAGTGAATGTGTGAGAGAGCATAAAATAGGAGCATCTGGACAATCAATTATACTCCCCACAATTATGCTCCACTCCGGGCACCATGCTCCGTGAAGCTATAGGGCGTTTGAATATTCTCTTTACTTTTTTTGACCAACTGTTTCCTACCTAGTATGAGTTTCCTAGATCTGCCCTGAAAGAGTACAACAAACTGTATGCTCAAAACAACAGAAATGTATTCTCTCACAGTTGCAGAGGCTGCAAATCTGAAATCAAAGTGTCAGCTGGGTCAGCTCCTTCCAGAGGCTGTGAAGGAGATGCTGTTCCATGACTTTTTCCCGGGGTCTGATTGTTTCCAGTGGTCCTTGGCATGCCTTGGCTTGTAGACACAGAGATTCAATCTCTACCTCAGTCTTCCCATGGTCCTCTCCCTATCTGCCTTCACATCATCCTTCCTCTTTGCATATCAGTGTTCAAATTTCCCTCTTCTTAAAAGGACACTGGTCTGTGGATTAGGGCCCACCCTCATGTAATGTGACCTTCTCTTAAACAGATTACATTGACAAAGACCCTATTTTCAAAAAAGATCACATTCTAAGGTTCCAGGTGGATATATATTTTGGGGGTACTCTATAATATTATTCAACCAGTGCATACCCCTTTCTCCCTTCTGGCCTCGCTAATTCTCAATCTTCAGATTCAGGTCAACTATGACTTCCCAGTAGTTTTCTATAATTGGATTCGTTTTATCTATTTATATACCTTCATAGCATCCTACACTCTTTGTAGTGCTTATTATGGGATGATTTTACATTCATATGTATGATTCTTTTATTGTTGTCCAACTTCCCATGCAACGCAGTATGCTTAAAGAGAATAAGGAATTTCTCTTGTTTTTTGCTCCACTGCTCTATTCCTAAAATATAGCACAGTGTCTATCATGCAGTAAGTACAAAGAATAAATTGATCAACACTTAAGTGCACATATAGTAGTAACATTCACCTCGTGTCCTGCAGGTTGGATGGGGAGGAGGGAATAGGTATATTCATACCTAATGGGTGTGGTGTGCACCATCTGAGGATGGAGACACTTGAAGCTCTGACTCGGGTGGAGAAAGGCAATATATGTAACCTAAACATTTGTACCCCCGTAATATGCTGAAATAAAAAATAAAAAAATAAAAAATGAATAAATAAACAGCTCATATTCTGGAGTAAAGAACAAAGGAGCTATGATGGGAGAGGGTGATAATGACACTGTGGAAACATTTCTGTTCTCTGTTGGTAGAAAAAGAAACACTGAGGGAATTAATGCTTCTTTGATCACAATTCCTATTTTAATGCTGCCAATAAAGAGTCTCCCTAGCTTGACCTTGAACTCCAGTGAGGGAAGTTGGAGAATTGATAATTGGAGTTATGAAGGATCCTAAGGCAAAGGAAGAAGAGAAGAAAAGGAAGGAAAAATAATAAGCAGAAATAGTATATTAGCTGAGGTAGCTTGGCCTGCCCTTTAGAGGGATGATTTAATGTGGGGGCAACCATAAATCATGAATAAATAAGGAAGGCCCTGACTGCACTGACAATAAGGATGGGTTAATATTTGTCCATGATTAAGATAGATGTTTCTTTTTCTTAAACAACATATTGCTGCACCCTGTTAACCCCAGAGATTTCTAAACATGCTGAAATATACTTTTTGTTCTCTGTGGAAGAGTATATTTTGTCAGTGTGTAATAAAAAAAACTAAGACTAGGGAAATTGCATAAAACCAGAATGGGGGAGCAACAAAGGAAATTTTCAATGGCAATGTTAGCAGACGGAAGACACCATCCACATGTGGCCTCTTCAATTAGGGACTTAAAAATATGATCCAATCAAGAAATGAGTGCAAAGAAATAACATGTGAGAAAAACAAATGAAATAGATAACCAAATGGAACCTAGAAGAAGAAAGAAACTGGTGATGCTCTCCCCAAAATAATGTTTTGTAAATCCACCCACTAGCCAAGCTGTGTCTTTTTCAAATTCATAGAACTTTTATAAAAGTTTAAACCTCCATGCTTTTATTTTGAGTGCGATGGCATTTTTGATAGCACGGATGGAAGATTGCAGGGGGATCAATTGATAATTCCTTTCTTAGCATAACTGGGAGGTTAGGGGAGAACAGTGGATGCTGGTTTAAATTTGAGTTCAATGTTTTGCAGAGTTCAGAAGCCTTTGCAAACTAGGCAGCACTTCCTATTTTCTTGCAAATGTGAAACTTCTGATAAAATTCAAATTCTTCCTCTTTCTAAGTGTTCAGCCTACTGTTCTTCAAAACTATTCAATAGTTATTTGTTGATGATGTCACAGAATCTCATATAAAAGTCACATTGGCAGTTGGATTCCTACTACTGCCTGTTGCTACTCTTGACTGTTATCAACCTGCTGTTGACACCATCATTATATATCCAATTGGCACACATTGATTGACTTTTGTTTGAGGGAAATATTCTAAACATCTGTTCTCTGATTTTCATTGACAATTCTTTAAGTTGTTTTGGAAGTCTTGTACCCTTTTGTTCCTTGGGGCAGATAGTCAAAGACTATGGAAAAAGTTAAAATCTGGAAGAAATATTTTAGCCACCAAAAATCATTGAATGGAAAACTCAATCTGACCTAATTGTTATTTAACTTAGAACTCCCCCCACCCCAGGCTTCAAGAAATAAATAGAAGAAGAAGAGAAACTAGTATAGAAAATGAGAATATCCAAACACAGCTTCAAGTAGGGAAATTGATCAGTTTAACCTACAGGGATAATGATACGTTAGCTACTTAGAAAATAAAAAAAGGAGTCATCTTACTGTGTTAGTTATGAGGAACAGAAGTCATTAAAGAGCTAAAGAAGTACAGGGATGTAATTATGAGGAGAGACAAGCCTATTGGATCAATAACCAGCCTTAATAAAAGGGAATCTGTAGAAAGAAGGAGTCAAAAGAATTGGATGACATTTGAACACCAAGAATGGACCTACATTTAACTTAAAGAGAAAGACAGTGTATCACCCAATTACACACACACACACACACACACACATGCACACACAGACACACACACACACAAACATGTTTATCAGTTGAAATGGAGGAGGTGGGGATGGAAAAGAAAGAAAGAAATGTCTAAAGCAAACCACATGAAGTATACATAAATGTCTTAGCAAATTGATCTTATAGACAGTCTATTTCAATAGCTCAACAGTAAATGTTCCCATCCTATTAGAATCTCTCCCTTGATTGAAGGATTACAACTTCAGGCGATGAAATGTTATGTTTTAGTGCTACGTAGCATGGCTACAGAGTTAGCTTCTTGCAGCCATGAATCATTTACTCAGAAGCACAGAAACCTTAGCTTCAAATGTCTCTCTCACACACACATCCACACACATATCACAACACACACACACACACACACACACACACACACAAACCAAGGATTAACTTTCTGCATGTGACCCTTAGAAATATCTCGAGGAAAGAATGTGAAAAGGTAAGGGATTCCCAAAAATTTAAGGCCAAGTTGTGAGCTATTGTCACTGTGGATTGCTGCAGTTTTGATCTCAAAAGCAGGTAATATCCTTGACATTTATCAAAAAGGACATTTAGGAGTTTAGAAAAATGGCAGAGTTAGGGTAGCCTCCCGGATCCCTGCTTCCAGAGAGGGAGACATAGATCCCGGTCTGCTACACACAATCGGAGCGCTCTCCCACAAAAACAGCGAGGGGAATCGGTGCAGATTCAGCGGGGGACAAACAAATCAGGAAAAAGAATAACAGGAGATAGGAATACAAAACCTGGAAAGTGCGGACATACGACAATAGAGAGAGGAGCATGCGACGGCGGCGCCAGCCTGGCCTGTAAGTGCACCGGGACAAGTCCCGCACGGGACAGTCTAGCTTCCCCACTGATTTATAAGCCCTCCGTGAGGCAGGGGCTCGTGTGAAGTGGATGTAGAATTGGGTCTGGAAACGTGGGACTCAGTGGAGAGGAGACGCGAGCGGGAAGCATCTTGAACTTCCCGGAGCTCCGTGCCAGGAATATACCCCGGAGGCAG
>CAUYSK010030801.1:0-14992 GCA_963575035.1 Avahi laniger
TTCCATGGATAACAGAAAGACTTAACTAATATAAACACTTAGAACAATGCCAGGCTCATAGTGGGATTCAACCATTGTTAATTAAGAATAGAGGAAATGGCGGAAAGTCTCAGGATACAAAATCAATACACACAAATCAGAAGCATTCATATACGCCAATAACAGTCAAACTGAGAACCAAATCAAAGACTCAATTTCCTTCACAATAGCAACAAAGAAAATAAAGTACCTAAGAGTATATTTAACTAAGAAGGTAAAAGACCTCTACAGGGAGAACTATGAAACACTAAGGAAGAAATAGCAGAGGATGTAAACAGGTGGAAAACCATACCATGCTTGTGGGTCAGCAGAATCAACATTGTTAAAATGTCTGTACTACCCAAAGTGATCTACAGATTCAATGCAATCCCTATTAAAATACCAACATCATTTTTCACAGATATAGAAAAAATAATTTTGCGCTTCGTATGGAACCAGAGAAGATCCCGTATAGCAAAAGCAATGCTAGGCAATAAGAATAAAATGAGAGGCATCAATTTACCAGACTTCAAACTATACTACGAGGCTATAGTAACTAAAACACCTGACACTCTTTATAAACTTGTTTCCCACTATAACAAACTTCATAAGTTCTTAGTTTGGAAGGAAGAAAGATATAGGAGAAACTATCTCTAAAATAGACTCTCTTTTTTAAAAAAAAAAAAGGTGGTTTAGAATATGCATATAAAAGTTTGTAGAAACTGTAAGTCTTAGTAACTTTCTGTATTGATAGGATTATAGAAAAATATATAAGGAGTCAGCAATACAAATATATAAGAAGTCAGCAATAAATTTCAAAATTTTGGTTAGTTTATTGAAATCTGAACAAAATGAGTCCTTTAGCCCTCGCATGACCATTTAGAGAGCTAAAATTTAATGAAAATTGAAAGAGTTTGGAAAAATTGGCATTCTAGACAATAAAGGAAATGCAATTTTTTAGAAATACCAGCTGTTATTGCATAAAAAATTCATTCTTCCTAATCAACAACTGCTTCAAGTATTCTGCCTGTAAAGTTGTCTTTTTTTTTTCTTATTAGTGGAACATTTAGTCCATACAATTCTGAGATATAATAAATTTCATTTCTTGAAGCTTTAATTTTAAAAAAGATGTTCACTAAGAATGCACATACTTCATTATATTTCAATTTGTCTTATTCTGGGTCCTCTTTAAAAGCAGAGCTGAAGACAACAGCTTGTAAGAAGATAGTTTATTTTAGGAAATTATCTCAAAAAAGAGTGAGAAACAAGGAAGAGATCATAAGGAATAAAATTGAATCCTAGGGTGAACAACTGCACTAACTACTGCAGTATGTACCTGGGGCTCAATCCTTTTTAGAAGCCTAGAAGAAATATCTCAGGCGTATTGTCCACCTGAAACAGAATCAGGGAAGATTTATCCACCAGTTCCCACATCTAAGTTGGTCAAGTATTGCACCGTTTTATTTTTTTACTCCTCTCACTTCCAGGTTTGGTAAGCATCAAAAAGCCTGACTGGATTCCACCAGGAATTTTACATATTGGCAACAGAGAATCTGGGAGTAGAGAGAGAAAGGTACATGATGCAGATGAAAAGAGATGTTGCTAGATCACACTGCACAATTACTGAAGACAAACAGTGGGCCAAGAGAATGTGAGGTGGAACATACAATTTTTGTGTATTATTCTCACCTCTTTTGTGAAGCTATTAAAACTAATAAGGATACTGTTAGATGAGAAATGAAAAAGTAAAATTATAAATGAGATTTTATCACAAGAAATATATTTCACAATTTTGATATAAGAATTTAATAAATTACTTCCATCAGGATTGCTCTCTATAGAGGAAATTCAAACTGGATAACATTAGGAAAGGTATACTTTTCAAATAACTGTGTGTTTGTCTGCACACATGCATATGTTAAAGAGTAAAAACATAAATGTATGATTTTTTAATATACACTATTACCACCTCTATTCCTCTGACTGTTTATTTATGTTTTAGTTTTTCCCTTACTTTGTAGAGATAAATTTTAATGTATTCTTGTTTATAATCTTTATGTTTAAAAATTGCAACTTTCTCAGAACTTCAAAAGCTGAAGGTTTTCTGGCAATCTAAATTTGACTATTTTGTTTAAAGATGTTTAGCTTCTTTTAAACAATAGTGCTATCAAATTTTGAAGGAATTATTTACAAAATTTTTAATAATACTAAGGGATATTCATGTTAATTTACAAAGTAGAGAAATAAATTTAGGACATTTCTAAAAATTTACTTGATGCAGGGAATCATAGGCAAGAAAACATACAGCCATGTTGAGTTTTTTTTTCTTTTTTGTAGGAAAGGGGACATTTAACATAGATTTCATCATAAAAAAAGATTCAGTTCAATCATTATATATGAAAATATTTGTAAATTCTTATAATTAGATTTCTATTTTAATTAGGACACTATCACAATTTAATTAAATAAAATTATACATGCTCCATAATAATCTCAAGTATATTTCTGCTTCATAAGTTTCTTAATTTGGTAAGAATATTGTACCATCCTTCTGTGCTCCAAAGAAATTGCTATTTACATTATATTCATATTCATAAAAACAATTTTATTTTCAATGTAGAACTTTTTAAGTGAATTTACAATATCATTACCACCATCTCAGATGTCCAACCTTTGCAGAAAACAATACAGAAAGCAAAATAACAGCGAAGTAATATTTTCAAAAATGTCTAGGAAAGTATACAAGTATATTAAGCTCTCCTTCAAGTTTCATACCTATAAAAAAAGCTATTTTAAACATATAAGAACTCAGGGAATATTGTTTTCATAAGCTATTTCTGAGGACCCTACTAGAGGACTAGCTTCACCCGATCACAAAAATGACTGAGAAAACTGAGACAAAAGATGGATGGCAACCAACAAATGTATCTATTTAGTATATTTACTATAAATGAATAAGTAAATTTAGATCAATTTACTATGCATACATTTATATGTCAATATATAATTTATATAATAAATACATCTAAATAATAAACACATAATAAAGCTAGGCTTAAGGTGGAAGACTAGTATGTAAATGCTATGTTCCCTGACAAAATAAAAATAAACAAAACAAAACAAATAAAATAAGAGAAAATGGAAGAAACAGAAAAAGTGTAATAATCTTATTGATTGTCCTATAGAAAGCAAAGTTAGTCAGTTAAAGCTGACAAACTGAATAGTCGAAGTCTAAGAACATAAAAACATACTTATACAAAGATATTAATATACACAAAATCACTAGAAAAAATACAAATATTCCTGAATACCAAAATAAAGACAAACAAAACAAAACTTGGCTGATGTCCTTTGTTGCAATACTCTATTCAAATCTCTTTGCCCTTGTGGGTCTATATTAGTGGAGTCTGAGGAGAACATGGCAATAAATGTGTGTATTCAATATGACATGGCTAACTAAAATAATTTAAGTCACTTTTTAAGCCCTGAGGTTGGAACTTCCTGCTGTATGTAGGTCTTCAGATTGGGTCTATAACTAATTCCAAATGGGACTCCATGAAGGAAGATGCAAGTTGACTCTGTCCATTGCTGGCTATGAGGCCATGTCTCTGGCTTGGGATGCTGGATGCATGATAGTATTATACATAAACTGGCTGTTTACATATTTCTATCCTGCCTCCAAAACCCCTTCGCTGCAAATAAGTTAGAGTTTCCAGTTCTTTGGTCAACCCGGTCCACCAAACTCCGCATTCAATTTGACTGTTTAATCCTATCTTCTGAATGAAAAATTTCTGCTATAGTAAGAGTTGTGTTACCACTGAAAATTTCAAGTAAATAGTCTATGGCTCAGATTGTTATGATATGGGAACAGTAATTCAGAAAAGTACATAAAATATAAATGTACTTCTTTATGAATTATTGTAAGTAAATGTCCATGACCTAAAGAAATGAAATATGCCAGTAATTCAGAATCATTCTGTTTTCCTATCACAACCTCCCACTTCCCTAAAAGTAACCATTATCCTAGCTTTTATGATAATAACTTCTTAATTTTTCTTTACGGCTTTACCATGCTAGCATGCATTCTTAAACATAACGGCTTGTTTATGCCTCTTCCTGAACTTTATGTAAATGTGATTACATGGCATGCATTTTTTTCTTTGGCTTTTTTTTTTTTTACGTATGTAGAGTTACTATAGCATCTTTGGCTTTTGTCATTCAACATTGCTTATGAAATTCATCCATTTTTGTTGTATCTATTATCCACTCATTTTGATTTTTGTATAGTATTACATTGTATGGAATATATCAATTTATGCATACATTTTATAATTAATTAACACTTGGATTATTTCCAGTTTTTGACTTTTATAAATAACACTATACTGAATATTCTTATAAGTAGTTGTTGGGTGTCTTTGTGCATGCATTACTATAAGTGTAAAGGAATAGAAATGCTGGATCACAGAATATGCACCCTTAGGAGAAAGTGCCAAAGTATTTGTACCAATTTCCATGCCCACCAGTAGTTCCACTTCCTTGGAAACACTTAAAATACAATATTTGTAACTTTAGCTAAACATAAGTATGTGAAGTATCCTAAAGTAGTTTTATTTTTCCATTGATTAATAATGAGACAAGCACCTGATCATATATTTGATGGTAATAAAATTTCTTTCTTCCCTACTGGTTTGTCTTTCTATTACTGATACATAAATATTTTTTGTACAATCTTGATACAAATGCCTATCAGTTACAAATAATTTCAATCACTTTGTAGTTTTGTTTTTTTCCTAAGTCCCATTCATTGATGAAAAGAAGTTCTTAATTGTAATATTATACTTCATATATCACTCAATGATTTTTGTTTTCCTTGTCCAGTTTCAAAAATCATTCTCCAATAAAAGTTTCTTATATATTATCTCCCAGAAGTTTGAGTTTTTTTGTTTTGTTTTTATTTTCATATTTGTAACCCAATAGGAATCATTTTTAGGTATGTCATGTGAGGTATGGGTAATAGTTTATTTTTTTCTATGTAGTTAATCAAGCCAGAAAAACTTTTTGAAAGTGTTTTTTTTTTCTTTTTTATTATTACCCTACAGTGCCACTTTTTTTTTTTTTTTTTTTGAGACAGAGTCTCACTCTGTTGCCCGGGCTAGAGTGCCATGGCATCAGCTTAGCTCACAGCAACTTCACACTCCTGGGCTCAAGCGATCCTCCTGCCTCAGCCTCCCAAGTAGCTGAGACTACAGGCATGTGCCACCATGCCCTGCTAATTTTTTCTATATATTTTTAGCTGTCCAATTAATTTCTTTCTATTTTTGGTAGAGACGGGGTCTCGCTCTTGCTCAGGCTGGTCTCGAACTTCTCAGCTCAAACAATCTGCCTGCCTCGGCCTCCCAGAGTGCTACGAATACAGGCGTGAGCCACCGTGCCTAACCTACAGTGCCACTTTTATCATAAACAGCTTTTCCATGTAACCAGTGTGGTGGAAATGGAGATGTGTCACTGGGATTTTCCCTTTAAAAATTGTTGCTACAGAGCATGATGCAGCCTCTAACTGTCAGTTGTGTAGGGTTGTGATTTGCTTCAGCTGCAGACAGCCACATTGCATGATAGCATACATTACCAGGCTGTCTCACAAGCAAAGAGTGATTGTGGTGTAATGACCTGACCACTTCAATTCACCACAAGACAATGTGTATGTATCCCAGAGCTGCCCCCATGGGATTGGCAAGACAGTATTGGGCCCTGAATCACAGTTTGACTTCTCACTCTATCCAATTTTATTTCCATCTCCTTCCTTCCACAGGCATTGATTCCTGTGACTATCCTGTATGTCTCAATGTATGTTTCCAGAAAGGCTAACCTGAGACAGTTGGTACCACTAGTGGTTTAAAAAAGCATTCAAGATCACTTGTGACTTTGAGTCTAACCAAGATGGATCCTCCATCTTGGAGGATAAAGTAAATCCTCCTTGGATTTACTTTATTTCCCAAAATAACAACAAACAGATAAAAAATAGGTGGAACAACTATCCAGACACTGGACATTAGGCAATAAATGACAGTGATTCCTGACAGACGAGACACAAATGAGTGAATGCTACAATGGCTCTAGGTTATGGCCTATAGAAACTTTCTAATTGACAACACAGAGAAGAACTTAGGCACAGTAATCCATTGGTCTTCCTGAGTTAAAGAGATGGATGTGGAATTCCAAGGGAGCCAAGGTAGAAAGAGTTTGCAGTGAAGAATACTGAAAGGTAGAGAGCTCCAGAGATTTCAGAGTCTCACTTGAGAATCAACTGAGTACAGTTTAGCACATGAATCTGAGATGGGAAAAGATGAGAAAAGCACCATTTGAAAATATTAGAGAAAATTGTTAGAGAAAATAACCCTAGAGTTCACACAACGTGATGATATTTCAGTTCCCATCAGAGTTAAAGCTTCATAATCCGTAAGTCATTAGCTAGAGCACTCAAAAGGTCTTTGTCTCAGTAAAAGGCAAAACAGTCATAGTCTAAATGCTGCTCTGGTTCTTTCTCCCTAAAAAAACTTAAAAGGATTATCCAAATAATAAAACTGTTTTCAAGTAATTTAACTGCAAACCAGAACAAACATCCAGCACCCACCAAGTAAAACTCATAATGTTGGAAAGTAAAAATTTGTCAGGCAGACAGGGAAGAATGAAAATGTGTCCAATAATGAGGAGAAAAATCAAACAACTCAATGTAAACCAGAAATGGCATGGATGATATAATTAGCAGACAAAGATGTTACAATATAAACATGTTAAGTAGACATATAGAAGATTTGTTTTAAAAACGTCTAAAGATGAAGACTACAATGTTTTAGATTAAAGAAAAAAAACATTACATGGGATTAATGGTAGATTAGATTTTAAAGCCTCATTTTCAACAATGAACACACCATCCTGACAGAAATTCAATAAGAAAATAGTGGACTTGAACAACACTACAGAACAAATGGACCTAACAGATATATACAGAATATTACACCCAACAGTAACAGAATAATACATTCTTCTCAGGTGCACACAGAACATTCGCCAGGATACATCATATGTCAGGCTATAAAATAAAATTTAACAAATTTAAGGATACTGAAATCATATCAAATATCTTTTCCTGCCACAATGAAACTGGAAATCAATAACAGGAAGAAACTTGGAAAATTCACAAATGTGTGGAGGTTAACACACTCTGAACAACCAATGGGTCAAAGAAGAAATCAAAAGGGAAATTAAAAAAATCTTGAGACAAATGGAAATGGAAATACAATATACCAAAACTTACAGAATGCAGCAAAAGCAGTTTTAAGAGGGAAGTTTATATTAATAAATGGCTACATTTGTAATGTCTCCTCTTTCATTTATAATTTTATTTATTTGAGCCTTTTCTTTTTTGTCTCAGTATAAGTCTCTAGCTAAAGATTTGTAAATTTTATCTTTTTAAAAAATCAGCCCTTACTTTTATTGATCTTTTCTCTTGTTTTACTAATCTCTATTTCATTATCTCTGCTCTGATCTTTATTATTTCTTTCCCATGCTAACTTTGCACTTATTTTGTTCTTTTTCTAGTTCTTTCATTTTTAAAGTTAGGTTGTTTATTTGAGATCTTTTATACAAATGGCTAGCACATATGAAAAGATGCTTAGAATCACTAATCATCATAGAAGTGCAAATTAAAACCACAATGTGATATTTACCTTGCACCTGTTAGAATGGCCACTGCCTCCCATCCAAGTACTAACCAGTCCCAACCCTGCTTAGCCTCTAAGATCAGACGAGATCAGGTGCGTTCAGGGTGGCAGAGCCATAGACAGAACAGCCATCGTCAAAAAGACAGAAGACAACTGTTGGTAAGGGTTTGGAGCGAAGGGAACTCTGGTACACTGTTGGTGGGAATGTAAATTTGTACAGCTATAACGGAAAACAGTATGAAGTTTCCTCATAAAATTGAGCTACTATATGATCAAGCAATCCTGCTCTGGGTATATACCCAAAGGAAATGAAATCAGTATCTCAAAGAGATACTGTACTCCCATGCAAATGCAGCATTATTCAAAATAGCCAAGATAATGGAAACGTTAAGTGTCCATTGACAAATAAATGTATAAATAATATGTGATTGATATATATGTGTGTTATATATCTAAACACAAAAGAATATTATTTAGCCTTTTTCTTGTGCACTTGTTTAACTTCAGACTTATCACTGGTTATTTCTTTTTTTTTTTAATGACAGGATTTCACTCTATTATCCGGGGTAGAGTATATCATCGTAGCTCACTGCAACCTTCAACTTCCAGGTTCAAGTGATCCTCCTGTCTCAGATTCCCAAGTAGCTGGCACTACAGGCACACACCACCATACCAGGCTAATTTTTCTATTTTTTGTGATAATGGGGTCTCACTGTGTTGCCCAGGCTGGTCTCAAACTCCTGGCTTCAGGTGATCCTCCCATCTCATTCTCCCAAAATGTTAGAATTACAGGGGTGAGCCACCACATCTGGCCTTATTTAGCCTTTAAAAAGAAAGAAACTTGTCATTTGTGACAACATGAATGAACCGTTATGCTAAGGTAAATAAACAAGACACAAAAAAACTAATAATGCATGATCTCATACATGGAATCTTAAATAGTCAAATTTTAGAAGCTGAAAGTACAATGGTAGTTATCAGGGACTGGCAGGGAGGGAAAATGAGAAAAGTTAATCAAACAGTATAAAGTTTCAATATGGAAGATTAATAAGTTCCGGAAATTTAATGTGCAACATGGTGACTATATTACAATACAATATTGTATACTTGAAATTTGCTAAGAGTATTAGATCTTAATTATTCTCACAAAGAAATGACAATTATGTGAGATGATGGATATGTTAATTAGATTGATTATAGTAAATATTTCACAGTTTATGTATACATCGAAACATCATGTTATACATCTTAAATATACATAATTTCTATTTGCCAATAATATCTCAATAAATGTGAAAAAAAATCCCCCAAGGAAAACTCTAGGCCCAGAGGGCTTCACTGGGGAATTCTACAAAACTTTTCAGGAGAAAAAGCCATTTTTTCCATAAACTTTTTCAAAATCGAAGAGGAAGAAATACTTTCCAACTCATTTTATGTCCTATTACCCTGTTAGGAAAATAGAGAAAGACATTAAAAGAAAAGAAAATTACAGGTCAATATCCCTCATAAATATAAATGCAATAATTCTTCAGAACATGTTAGCAAATGAAATTCAAATATATGTGGAAAAGGTATTAATAATACCTGACGACCAAGTGGAGTTTACCCTAGGAATGCAAGGTTGGTACAACATTCAGAAATCAATCAATGTAATTGACTATAATAACATATTAGAAAAGGATATTCATATGATCATCTCAATATATGCAGAAAAAGCATTTGACACAATCCAATATCCATTCATGATAAAATCTCTCAGCAAACAAGGACTATAGAGAAATTCCTCAACTTGTTAAGGAGTGACTACTGAAAACCAACAGTAAACATCGTGATTAACAGTGAAGATTGACTATTTTCCCTAGGATCAGTAACAAATCAAGCATATCAACCCATATTATTTCTATTCAACAATTAAGGTAGAGATTCTAGCCAGTGTGATATAGCAAGAAAAGAAATAAAAGGCATACATATTGGAAAGAAAGAAGTTAAACTGTCTCTATACTCAGATGACATGATTATCTACCCAGAAAATCCAATGGAATCTATAAAAAGTAACTTCTACTAATGAGTGAGGTTAGATTTCAGAAAATAAGATCAAAATACAAAAATCAATGGTATTTCTATATATTTGTAACAAACAATTGGAAATAGAAATTTCCTGTACTCCCAGCCACTCAGGAGGCTGAGATGGGAGGATTGCTTGAACCCAGAATTCAAGTTTAGCCTAAGCAACATAGCAAGATCTTGCCTCTAAATGAGAGAAGGAAGGAAGGAAGGAAAGAAAAAAAAGGAAATTTAAAAAATTACATGTTTGTAATCACATTCCAAAATTGGGAATATTCTCGAATAAAGCTTACAAAAAATATTCAAGATTTGTAAACTGAAAGCTTCAAAATGTTGCTAACAATAATTAAACACCACCTAAATAAGTGGAGAAATGTACCATGTTATGAATGGGAAGTCTCAATGTTATTATGATGTCAGTCTCCCTGTTCATCCATGATTCAACACAATGCCAATCAAAATCTCAGAAGATTTTTTGTAAATAATGACAAGTAGATTCTAAAATTCATGTGAAAATGTGATTGACATAGATAGAATAGACAAAAACAACTTGATAAAGAAGAACGATGTTGAAAGACAAACATCTAATTAAAATTTATTATCACTAAATGCCTATCAAAATGGCTAAAATTTTAAAAATACAGTAAGAATACGGAATGCTAGCAAGGATGTGGAGAAACTAAATTACTAACACATTGTTAGTGAGAATACAAAATGTTGCAGTACTCTGATGATCCAACAATTGTGCTCCTGGCCATTTATCCCAGAGAAATAAAAACTTATGTTCCACAAAAGCCTGTATACAAATGTCACAGAAGCTTTATTTGTAGTAGCTAAAAACTTAAATCAGCCCAGACATCTTTCGACAGAGGAAATGTTAAATAAACTGTGGTACATACATACCACGGAATACAACTTAGAATTAAAAAGATACAGACACACGAGTTTGATTTATCTCCGGGAAATTGTGTAGAGATTAAAAAAACCAGTTCCAAAAGGTTAATTACTCTATGATTCCAAACATATATGATTCTATTTATATAACATTAAAATTTTAGAAATAGAGAGCAAATTGCTTTCCAGAGATCAGGAACCAGACAGAAGGTGGGCTGGTGGTGTGACCCTCTATCCAGCAACATGGGTAACTCCACCGTGTTGGAACTATTCAGTATTTTGACTGTGGTGGTGAGTAAATGATAATACCCAGGTGATAAAGTTGTACAGAACTTAATACACACACACACACACACACACACACACACACACGAGTACAAGCAACACTGAGAAAATTTAAGTATGGTCAGTAGACTGTATCAATATCAGTATCCTGATTATGATAACACACTATGGTTTTACACAAATGTTACCATTGGGGAAAAACTGGAAAGTGTACAAGAGATTGCTCTGTGTATTTCTTACAACTGCATGTTAATCTACAACTACCTCAACAAACATTTTAATTTAAAAAGTATTATACAGCTATAGTAACCAAGATACTGTGAAATTTGCTACACCTATCTATAAGTAGACAAATAGATTAATGGAACTCTTTTAAAGTGGAGCCTGTATTCTATTTATAGTTAATTAGAGTTATACTGGGTTTAAATTTACCACCTACGTGTTTTTTATTTGTCTCATCTGTTTTAGGCTACATTTTCTCCCCTTTTATGGATTCTTTTGGATTTTTGTGTGTGTGTGTGTGTTTGTATTATTTATTTTTTCCCTCTCCTAGTTTTGAAGTTAAATACTGTTTTATAATTCTATTAGTGGTCACCCTAGAACCTTCCTCCCCAACTTTTCAAAGTCTCAGGATAATTGGTACCTTATACTCATCCAGACAATGCAATGACCTGAGACAATTTTAACTTCCTTCCAATGTGTATGTTATTGTTATCTGTACTATTAATCCTTTATACTTATTTTGTACCCCACAAGATAATTATTTCTTTATGTCAATACTAATTTTTGCTTATGTAATTATTATTTTTATCGTTCTTTATGCATCTCTGAGGTTTCCTCTAGAACTTTCTTTCCTTTGATATTTCCTTTGGTGAGGATATGTTCTTGGAAATAAGTATAGAGTAAAAATATAATTTGTTACATATGCTATGAATATTACTTCACACTTTCAGGTACATATATACAACTTTCTTTGAAGTATACTCATATATGGAGTTGCTACGTGGTACTGTGTCTTCATCTTCAACTTGATTACATAATGCCAAAAAGTTTTGAAAAATGCTTGTACCAATTTCACTCTCACCAGCAGCATATAAGTATGCCAATTGTTCCATATGCTCACTAAACATAATATTGTGTGATTTTTATATTTTTTCAATCAGGTAGATGAAAATCAAATCAATATGTCATATGGTCGTAATTTCCCTTGCTATAAATGAGCTGAACGACTTTTACTAGACTGTATTTTGGCATAGGCTGTTAAGGATTACTATTCATAGGTAGACAATGTACTCTTTCAATTTGTTGTTTGAAATCCCTCCATCCACCTCTGTTTCAGAAAACGTTCCTAGAATTACAGTTTTTAGCTTTGTTTCTATTCTCTGGTTTGGGTTTTCTTCTTCAGAAACTTTGTGTCTATCTTTAATATTAGTCATTTTCTCATGAATCCTTTGAATCTCTTTTTTTTCACCTCTTTTGGATTTTTAAAATTTTCCATATTTTCACCTTCTATTTCTGTTAAGGTATTATTCTTTGAGTTTATGTCCCCTTGATATTCTTCTAATTAAGCGTTTTTAAAATGTCATTTCTAATTCTTAAGTTCTGTCACCTAATTTCTAAGTTAATTCTCATTCTGATTTGTATTGTTCTTTTATGTCTTGAATCATTTTCTTAACGTCCTTTAGCCCATTTAAAACATTATACTGAAATTTTATCCATTTCTTGTGTGTGTCTTTCTAGCTATTCTGTAGAAATATTATTGTTTCTTATTCACATTTTTTCTCATGGTAACTTGATATGGGATTTGATCTTGGATATTTTGTCTCTCTCATTTTCATGTGAAATTAGTTAACATAGACTATGACAAAATATTTTGAATCAGATAGCTTTTATAACTCAATAATGTCCCTTCTTCCATTATTTTTCTATGTTGTTAAAAAATTGAATTTGTTTTCTGAGCTTCTGCAGCTCTTTCTAACACTTTTATCTGGACCGTCTTCTTACTTTTGCTCTTCAATTTTGAAGGTTCCCCCCTCCCTTTAATTTCTTTGAGGTTGTCATTCTATTGTTTTCTGACTTCCATTGTTCTACTGAAAACTATGTGAATGTGAAAAAAACACAAACTGTTTTTCCTCTTCTCTCATACCACAACAATCAACACAGAAGACTTCTGTGATCAAAACTGGGGGTTTCTCCCTACTGCTAAGCAAGCTATCAATTCTACAGCAGATCGTATAGCTGGGTGTCCTCCAATTCAGTTCGGACAGTCTCTACCTTAAGATAGCCTCAGATCCTACGATTGAGAGCTCAATCCCTCAAGACTGCCCCCCATCTTCAGACACAAGTCCAAGCCTCTGGAAATTCTGACTGACCTGCTTCAAGATGGGGTTCCCATGACCCTCTCTTTGACTTCAACTAATTCGCTACCATGGTTCACAGAACTCAGGAAAACACTTGAATTTACTGGTTTACTATGACAGAGGAAAGAGATGAAGAGATGCACAGGGCACAAGGTCTGAGGCAAGGGGCCCAAGCTTCCCTGCCCGTCCTGGGCATGCCACCCTCCAGGCACCTCTGTGTGTTCAGCTATCTGGAAGCTCTCTGAACCTTGTCCTTTGGGTTTTTATGAAGGCTTCATTACACAGGCATGATTGCTTAAACCATTGGCCATTAGTAACCAACTTAGTCTTCAGCCTCTCTCCCCTGCCCGGAGATTGGAGGGTAGGGCTGATAATTCCAACCCGTTAATCATGCTTTCGTCTTTCCTATGACCAGCCCCCATTTTCAGCCACCAGTCAATTTATTAGCATACATAAAGACATCACACTTTTGAGATTCTAAGGATTTTAGAAGTTGTATGTCAGGAAACAGGGTCAAAGACCAAATATATATGTTACAATATTACACTGTTAGATATCAAATAGCAAAGAACTAACTACCTTAATCCAATCATGAATCTAGTTGGTTCAGAATATAGGTTGATCAATCCTCTTTTATTGTCAAATGTTTCAGGGATAAGCTTTGTTTTGTGTGTGCGGATTTTTTTCCCCCATGACCCTTCATCTAGTAGGACTTTGAATCACAAGCACTACTAGGCTGAGGAAGATCTTTGCTATGCCTTTCTGGTCTGCGTCCAATATTTCTGTATCACCCTACACTTAAGGAATGTCTCTTAGGGAAAATGGGATATGAGGTATGAGAGCAAGCAGCAAACATAAGAAACCATGTTTGCTCCTTTCTGTTTGTCGGCATAATTTCACAAAACCCCTGGATCTGTGATGACCTGCAGCTCTCCAGAAGGATGCTTTGAACACAAACCGGATAGAACATATGGCCTTCCACATGTCTTGCCTGAGACATTTCTTTCCTTAATATATAAATGACCCTAGTCCTTGCCTTTTCTTACACGTAAGGTACAAGGGTTAGTCGTTATGTCTCTGTAATCTATAATCAGATATACTCTTGCACCCAAATTTTGATGTGATTTTGCTTTAATATAACTAACTTCTGAGCACATACCGAACCTTCACAATCTGTACATAAGCTATGAGCTGAAAAACTATTTCATTATGACCGAACCTCTCTGAAAGACTAGTCCTCAGTTTATAAGTCCTAAGTAAGACTTCTGAATTTAAGAGTTTGATTTTTTTCTTTAGTCGACATTGTCTCTGGCTCCTCAAGATCCCAATTGTTGGGAGCCAACATGGCCGTGAAAAGGCAGCTTACGGCAGCCATTTATGCCAGCCTTCACTTCCTCCTTCTTCCTCCTCCCCTGGAAATTCCCGTGCTCGATTTGAAAGTCCCGCGCTTCCTTTCCCGCGTGCGCCAAGACCAACGGCCCCTGCTCCCTCACGTCACCCATCTACCACCAATCAGCGAATGCCACGGCCCCTAAACTTACCCTTCCCTCTTCCCAGGGCATATAAGCAAGCACCCGACAATAAACGCTGAGGCTTGATCAGAACTTTGTCTTGCCTCCATTTTGTGTGTCTCTTGTCCCGTCTTTC
>CAUYSK010030803.1:0-30274 GCA_963575035.1 Avahi laniger
TAGCTGTTGACAGATCAGGGTGGTGGTTGAAGGTTGAGGGTAGCAGTGGCAATATCTTAAAGCAAGACAACAATGAACTTTACTGTATAGGTTGACTCTTCCTTTCAGAAAATTTCTCTGTAGCATGTGATGCTATTTGATAGCATTTTACCCACAGTAGAACTTCTTTCAAAACTGGAGTCAATCCTCTCAATCCTGCCACTGCTTTATCAATTAAGTTTATGGAGTAGTCTAAATCCTTTGTTGTCATTTCAACAATATTCACAACATCTTCATCAGGAATAGATTCCATCTCAAGAAAGCACTTTCTTTGATCATCCATAAGAAACAACTTCTCCTCTGTTCAAATTTTATCATGAGATTATAGCAATTCAGTCATATCTTTAAGCTTCACTTGTAATTCTAGTTCTTATCTGCAGCTACTTCCTCCACTGAAGTCTTAAACTCCTTAATTTCATCCATGACAGTTGTAATCAACTTATTCCAAATCCGTATTAATGTTGATATTTTGATCTCTTCCCGTGAATCACAAATGTTTTTAATAGCATCTAGAATGGTGAATCCTTTCCAGAAGGTTTTCAGTTTGCTTTGCTGAGATCCTTCAGAGGAATCACTATCTATGGCAGCTATAGCCTTATGAAATGTATTTCTTACATAATAAGATTTGAAAGTCAAAATTACTCCTTGATCCATGGGTTGCAGAAAGGATGTTATGTTAGTAGGCATGAAAACAACGTTGGTCCCCTTGCACATCTCCAAAAGAGCTCTTGGGTGACCAGGTGAATTGTCGATAAGAAGTAATATATATATATATATATATATATTTTGAGACAGAGTCTCACTCTGTTGCCCTGGCTAGAATGCCATGGCGTCAGCCTAGCTCACAGCAAACTGAAACTCCTGGGCTCAAGCGATCCTTCTGCCTCGGCCTCCAGAGTAGCTGGGACTACAGGCATGTGCCACCATACCCAGCTAATTTTTTCTATATATTTTTAGTTGTCCAGCTAATTTCTTTCTATATTTTTAGTAGTGATGGGGTCTTGTTCTTGCTCAGGCTGGTCTCGATCTCCTGAGCTCAAAGTATCCACCCGCTTTGGCCTCCCAGAATGCTAGGCGTGAGCCACCACGCCCGGCCTAGCAGTAATATTTTGAAAGAAATTTTTTTTCTGAGCAGTAGATCTCAACAGTGGGCTTAAAATATTCAATAAAGCATGCTGTAAATAGATGTGCTATCATCCAGGCTTTGTTGTTCCATTTATAGAGCCCAGACAGAGTATATTTAGCATAATATTTAAGGGCTTTAGGATTTTCAGAATGGTAAATGGGCATTGGCTTTAACTTAAGGTCACCAGCTGCTTTAGCTCCTAACAAGAGATAAAGACTTTCCTTTGAAGGTTTGAAGCCAGGCATTGACTTTTCTCTAGCTATGAAATTTTAGATGGCATCTTCTTTCAATATAAGGCTGTTTTGTCTACATTGAAAATCTTTTGTTTAGTGTAGCCACCTTTATCAATAATATTAGGTAGATCTTCTGGATAACTTGCTGAAGCTTCTCCTTCAGCACTTGCTGCTTCTTCACTTTGCACTTTTATGTTTTGGAGATGGCATCTTCCCTTATCATGAACCAACCCCTGACAGCTTCCAACTTTTGTTCTGCAGCTTCCTCACCTCTCTCAGCCTTCATAGAATTGAAGAGAGTTAAGGCCCTACCCTGGATTAGGCTTTAGCTTAAGGGAATGTTGTGGCTAGTTTTATCTTCCATTTAGACCATTCAAACTTTCTCCATATCAGCAATAAGGCTGTTTTGCTTTCTTATAATTTATCTGTTCACTGGAGTAGCATATTTAATTTTCTACAAGAACTTTTCCTTTACATTCACAACTTGACTATCTGTTTGGCATAAGAGGCCTAACTTTCAGCCTATCCCAGGTCTCAACATGAGTGAGGATTAAGCTTCTTCATTAAGCTTAATCATTTGTAGCTTTTGATTTAAAGTGAGTCATATGCAACTCTTCTCTTCCTTTCATTTGAACACTTGGAAGACTTTGTAAGATTATTAATTGATTTATTTTCAATATTGTTGTGTCTCAATAGAGGGATCTGGGGAGAGAGCTAGGAGAATGGCCAGTGAGTGGAGCGATCGGAATACACAACATTTTTTTAAAGTATGCAATGTTTTCATTATTTATTTCAACACAGAATTATTTTTTCTGTAGCATTTGCAATTTCTTTTCTGTTAATTTCAATAGATTTATGGGGTATTAGTGTTTTTTGTTACATGTATGAATTGTATAATGCTGAAGTCAGGGTTTTTGATGCGCTCACCACCAGAATAGTATACATTGTACCCAATAGGTATATTTTTATCACTCACTCACTCCCACCCTCCTCTCTTCTCAGTTTTCAGTGTCCATTATACCACTTTATGACCCTATATATTCCTCTAGAACACACAATATTTATCTATTTTGCCTCACCATAACTGATATTATAGTAATGAAAAAGTTTGAAATATTGCAAGATTTATTAAAATGTTACACAGAGATAGGAAATGAGTACATGCTTTTGAAAAGATAGCACTGACAGACTTGCTTGACGCAGGATTGGTACAAACCTTAAATCTGTAAAAAAAAAAATGCAGTATCTACTATACACAATAAAGTAAGGCAAATAAAACACGGGGTGCCGGTATATATATGTAAAGTTGTGATTTATACACAAACAGAACTTTGTCGTCACCTCTTTCATTTTCTTTCTTCCTTTCTTTCTTCCTTTTCTTTTCTTTCTTTCTTTCTTTCTTTCTTTCTTTCATACACACTTTCTTGGATGTGAATGAGGCAGTATCATGGTGATAGCTGAGAAAGTTAGCCTGTGGCTGATCACTATTCTGCCCCAGGGACAAATAGATGAACTATTAAATTTCCTAGACTAACTAGATAATGCAGTTTATTTAAACTTCTGTCCCTCAGAGCAGAATCTTAGACTGGAAACACCAGAATCCAAACCATTTCCAACAAATCTGTAAGGGGAAAAAACAGAAATGTCTCTGATTTAGATTTTGAATGTAAAAGCCCCACTTCACACTCTTTTGAAACAGTCCAAGGTAGGCGAAAGTCCAAAATCAGCTCTTATTCCTCTTACTCTACTTCCCTAATCACATTGTTTTTCTTCCTTCCTTCCCTCCATTCTCTTGCTTTTTATCTTTTATTAAATATTTGCAGAGGTCATGATATAAAATACACTGTCCTACACTCTAGATCAGTGGTTCTCAAAGGGTGCTCCCTGGACCTGCAGCACATTGTCACCTGGGAACTTACTGGAAATGCAGGTTCTCAGGTCCACTTCAGACTTAATGAATCAGAAACTCAGGGATGGGCTCCAGGAATCTGTGTCATAACAAGCCCTCCAGGTTATCCTGATACATGGTCAAGTTTGAGAACTGCTACTCTCTATACAACAAAGTTGAATGGGACTAATATCTGCTCTTGGTGGCTTACAATTTGGCAATAGAAACTGCATTAAATTATTGGGTTATGATAAATTATATGATATAGACATGCATAGGATGTGTGGGAGAACAAAGAAGGAATGATAAAATCAAAATCAGTGTTTCAAAGGAATTTCACTTTAAACTCACTGACTTTTTATATCTAAAGATTATCATCTATATATTTGCATTTTTGCAATATGTGGCCCATCCTCAATTAGGAGACAGCCCGGCCATCGGTTATCCAAACTAGGAGGAAATCTAACTCCCTTTTGAAGATTTTTCAATATAGAGGGTATGAAACATACCTTTAATATTTTTATCGATTGGGAAGCCATTTAATTTTGGGGGAACCTAGAATTTGAACCTAACCCCAAATCAAAAGAAAGACACGGAAGAACATTCACCAACATAGGGAGCAAAGAGTTAATTTCAGATGCTGCAAGATACCACACAATTTACAACAGGATGTAGAAATCCTTGCTGATTTATTGCAGCCTTTTCTGCCAAGGTGGTTTTATTCCCCCCCCCCCAGTAATCTAATCAGAAAGCCAATTTACATTTCTGTGGGATTTTTATTATCATTATATTATTTTTAAAGCATGATATTCAGTAGGCAACAGAGGCCAGAGAAGTGGTTCTTACTAGGAGAACAAGCCCATTTGTAAGATACCGTGAAAGCAGCAGCTACATGAAAAAGCGTCAGAGGCGGAAGTTTACTGTAAACTCAGGGTGAGTCAACAGAACCACAAGACTGCCAAGAAAGTTAATTTGATCTTGTGCTGCATTCATAAGTGACTGGTATTTAAAATGAGCGACAGGCTGGGAGCGCTCTGCTCAGTAGAGGTCAGAGCACACCTGGAGTATTGCCTTCTGTTTTGAGCCCTGTTTTTTAAAGGAATTTAACAAATAAACCTCACATTTTCAACCCAAATCAGACTGTACCTGCTCTGCCTACTACGTGTGAGGGAAAGACAGAAACATCATCACGGGCTGGGGATAAAATCTTTACAATGTTCTTTCCCTCTTGGAAAGTTGTGTTGTGGGGAGAGGAAAGGTGAGAGAACTCATCAGATCTAACAGGACAATGGGACACTGGTTGATGTCTGGACAGCTAGTGGGTGAGTAGACCATGACTGGCATGTTCAGAAGACTCAAAGCTGCTTAGTTAGATGAGCAACAGCAGGAGCTAGGGGCATTTAGCCCAGACAGAGAGGACTTGCTGTTAAGTACTTAAGGGCTGTCACGTTTGAGAAAGATTAGAATTGCTCTGTGTGTTTACCAGGGCTGGAACTAAGAATGATAGAGCAGGAAGTTACCAGAGCCAGACTTCAGAGCCCAGAAACTTAAGTCTCAAGTACTTCACAGCTACCTAAAGAAGGCATGACATTTCCCAGAAGTAATGAGTTTCCTACTGAGGGATATGAACCAATGGTGGTTATAGCCCTACCACCCAAAGGAGGGTCCTCAGACAAGCAGCATCTCCATCACTTGGGAGCTTGTTAGAAATGAAGAATCTCAGACCCCAACCCAGAACTACCGAATTAGAATATGTAGCATAATAAGATTCTTAGGTAATTCACATGCATATTAATGTTTGAAAAGCCCTGAGTGAAATGACCAAATTCTGGTGATGTTATTAATGGTAATTCAAATAATTAGTGGGTGGGTGAATTCCTTCCATATTCTATGGGGAGTAGGGTAATATGCTGTGGTAAGTTCTGTACAGTAAGGGAAGGAGCTGATCTCTCTGAATCATTGGTTTTAATCAAAATAAAGCGTAAGGACAGAAGAATGTGTACCAGAACTAGTTACTTGGCTTCAAATTGAAGATTCTACCTGTTTTAATCTTAATTAAGCATCTTTTATGATCTGCCAGGCATTAGGCATTGAGCCCCATGTAGTAGAGTATGTTATACTCTACCCCTAAAGGTTGAAATCATCTACTGACCTTGGGGCTGTCCCCTTTATTTCTGAATGAATTAAGGTCCTCTTTATTGTCTCTTTCTCCCAGGCCTGCTCCTTTCTTAATTCTTGGTAATATTGCTGTACACGTAATACCTTCAATATCCTGAATTACTCTACCTTGTCCCCCCTTTTTTCCATATTTAGCACTTTTGAACACTTATTTAGCATGTGTATGACCTACCTTTCTTTCACTAGAATATATGTTTCATTGGCACAAAGATTTTTGTCTGCGTTCACCCTGATGGAGTGCTGATAAGACAGTTTTAAAGTGAGCCTTGATTTGCGGTGTTTGCCAATTTCTGAGGTGTAAATATTCCTATCATAGCCAGTTTCAAGCTGCCATTGTGACATCACTGTGGCATTGGGACAAGATGTGCACAATTGACTCTTGTGAGCAGACTCCATCACATACTTGTCCCCTAGCACTTAGAACAGGGCCAAATCTGAGGAGGTGTTCAGAAAGTATTTTTTTTTATTTACTTAATGAAAGAATGGAGTGCTGACATTGATTTCATGTCTTTACTAACAGTAAGAAGAAAGTGCTTTGTAGACAAAGAGGAGAATAATTATATCTTCAAAGGCCTATTGGGAGTTTCTTTCTGGAAGTGACAATCCAGCTAGGTGTGGGGTTGATCAGGCAGTGAAGGTAGTTTATAGGGAATGAGTGAAGTTGCTCTAAATGAGCAAAGAAAATCTTATCAGTGAGAGTTCATAGCATGGCAATTTAAATAAAATAATTAGGATATGAACAGTAGTGGTTTTAGGAGAGGTTAGGATTAGAATGTCAAATGTCTTGAATAATATATTAAGCAGCACACTGAGGGCAATGGGGAGCTGCTGAAGAAATTCACACATGAGAATAACATTAGCAGATCTGCCTTCTAGAATCATCCCTCTGCCAGGAATGAGGGAGATTAATTGCAGTGTTGGAGGTAGAGTTAGAGTGGAGGAGGGGGGAGACTAAAAACAAGACTATTGACTAAAAGCCAGTGTAGAAAAGGATGCGATGAGGAAATGTGGTGAGACCAAAATGGTGGGGATTGAGGTGTGGAAGCACATTTGAGAGCTATTTAGGGGTAGATTTGATACAGGTGGTGTCCAGTGGGATACGGAATATGGAGGAAGAAGGTAAAATGATTATGAATTTTGTAGATTGGGATGATTTGATGGTTACTGTGGCTTTGGCTTTCGCTAAAATAGGCAATACAAATTGCGGGAACAGATATAGAGGAAATGAAAAGTCTTGCTTGTGTTATGTTGAACCTGAGAAGACCCCACGCCATCCAGGAAGGGATGGACTGATGGTGAAGGCAGTAAACATTTTGTGGACTGCTGGGTAATCCTATCTAGATGTAACAGGGTCATGGGACACTGGTGACCTCTGGGCAGCTGGAGCTGGTGCAGGGACATTGGTTGGCATGTTAAGAAGACTCAAAACCACTCTAAGTTACAGAACTGTGGGTTTAATGTTACAGAGAGAGAGGTCAAAATAGGTTTAAATGTTAACAGCACAGATAAAAGTCTGGGAAGCAGATAGAACCTCAAGGAGAGACATTTGTAAAATGAAAGGTTAATGAATAAGAATGACAATTTGGGGGAAATACAGACATTGAAGGGGGCATCAAAAAAGGAAAAGGCATCCATAGGAAAGAAAAAAAATACTCTCAGAGAAATGGAAAGTAAGACACAGAAGAAAAGAGTTTCAGAAGATGGGAGCAGGACGATTAGCTGATTAGAATATCAATTGCTACGGTACGATAAAATGAAAATAGAAAACTATTCATTGTATTAGATTGGTGGTCATTGTGCAAGAAGTTTCTATAGAGATGGGGACTCACACATTGCTGAGGGTAGAGTAATACATGGGAAATGAGAAAGGAATGAGTAAGTAGAGGACGTTGTCTCCAAAATGCTTGACCAATGGGTAAATATAGACCTCAGTACCTTTTGTCTGATTTTGTTATTGATTGATTTGACTTGCTGTTGACCCTGGAAAAGTTTTATATCATGTCTGCATAATGTCAAGTCATTTACTATTTCTCCAAAGTCATAGATTTGGACATATTGTCATGCTTGACTTCATCTAGACAAAGTATCCGGTTGAATGAATTCTTACCACTCACTTATAAATTTGTCACATTTTGGACATTTGCATTGTCTGTTCATCTCTACCCCTCAATTTCTGCATCCTATTGTAAATTATACTTCAAAAGAGCTAATTTAAAAAGAAGAAAAAGAAAGAAAGAAAACCTAAAGGGCTAGTAGTGTATCTTTAGCTCACAGTAAATATTGTGAAAAAAGGACCTTTGCCACTTGGTCTGTCCCTCCTGCCTCTTCTATCACCAGGAACAATTGCCTGCTGGTAGGACAGAATTTGTGTTGTAATACTATACATTAATAAACATTATAATCATCTTTCCAATTTTAATGTTCCCTTGCCTCCTTTAATCTTCACTCTCTGCTCAAATGTGAGAATCTATTCCTCAATATTTTCTTAGCCTTAACAAGTTACCTTTGGCCCCATCTGACCTTTGATCTGTGATTTCTAATTGTATTCCATAGTGGTCCTGCTTTACAATTTATTGACTCTTTGACGGGAATTTGGACTAGTGTCATTTGATAGAATTGATGTACCCTGATCTGACAGCTGTTTGGATTTCAGAGTCAATAGCCAACAGTAATATTCCCGTGACTTTTCAGAGTCACTGTTTTCTTTTGCTTTAAGGACTAGACACAGGAGATTTGAAAGAACTGCTCAAACCGGCTTTCTCCCATTCAGTGGGAAAAATGATGCTTCTGACTAAAGTCAGAGGCATTTACATTAAAACTATAAAACTAAAAAAAAGCTCTGTAGTAGAGAGTTGACCATGGAATTCTTCCCATCTACTAATTAATTGTATGTATATGGATATCCTGTAATTTATGATAACTTCTGACAACTGGATCTACAAGTAGTGTTGTTAAATTTATTGTAGTTTGGTTGATGAAAATATGGTATTATCAAAATCATGATCATAGGTATATTTTACATATTAGGTAGAGCAGTATGAGATTGCTGTTTTATAGGTCAAAATGGATCAAAAATGGTCAATAATGTCAATTTTATATGGTTCAACTTTATATGCAGCGAGAGAGAGAGAGAGAGAGAGAGAAACAGTACTTCAAAATGCAAGTACTTGGCAATAGAATTTTGATAGGAAAGCGTTGATTTGCAATTTAAAAAGAAAGTATGGTATTGCTATTGGATTGATGATTATACAACCTTAGTGGAACTAATATTTTTAGAGAATTTCCTATGGGTCAAATATTTTATTTAATCATACTATTTCCATGAGGCAGAAATGGATTGAGCAGAGCTTCCCACTATATTATGCCTCCTCCTAAAATTTACCATCTCCCATGCATATATTGGAAACTGAAGTCTTGATGGAATATTCAATAGATGGGCAAATTGTGAACAACAAACAGAATTACTCTTTAATTCCAAACTGTGCAGGATGCTATTAAGTTTGATGTCAGAGAAAAGAATTTAAATAAAGAAACAAGAGGCAAAAACCATGTATACCTAATCTTGCCTTTAAATAACTGCACTTTTGGTTGAGAATTGTTGTCTTCCTGGTGCCACGGCTTTCACATTTGCAAGCCTTGGCTAAGATGATTTAAAGACCCTCCCCACTTTAGACGTGTCTCAGTACATTCCTGATGACACAGGCAGGTCTATTAAGGTGATAAAGCAAATAAAGCTAAAACAGCTTTCTCCAGGTTTCATCCCAGGGCAATCCTCATCAAATTCATCTGGGGCTTTTATTATAATAAAAATATAGATTTCTTCGCTCCAGCCCCAGACATACTGAATGAGAATCCCTTAGAGATGGAGCCAGGGAATCTGCATTTTATCTAGCTTTTCCAAATGCCTGGCCTCTTGTTACCACTGTCTAAATGGATATTCATATGTAATATGAATGATAATAATTGTTAGGCACCTGAAATTTGAGAACCACTAAACCAGAAAGTGTGGTAAAAAGAAGACATGCAGGTTTATTTGATATCTAATTCCCATCCCTAACTCCCTCAGAAAGTGGGGAAGGGGATCATGTATTGATCTACTGAAATCTCTGAGAAAGAACTTTGGAATTTATTCTGAGACCCCTGTTTTGTTATCCTTGTTATAGATCCTCCTTGGAATCCTGCTGCATCAGGCACTTCCCTGTTTTGCTGGACCCCTCACCCTAACCTCTTCCCTTGGGCTACAAGACCTGCTCCTACTTTATCATTGCCCTTCCCTTCAGAACCCAGAACAAAAGTAGTATGTGTCATTAGAGATCATTTAGGTCCTAAAAGATTAAAAATTGTGACTTTGTTCAGAAAATTTTGTGGACCCTCTATAATTAGGGCCCCCAAGGGTCTATATTCAGGGGAAGCACTGATGTAGCTCAAACCTCTTCATTCATTCGTTTATTCATTTAAAAACTAACATATATTGAGTGCCTACTATGAATGAGGTGACATACTAGGCTCAAGAGATGTTTATTATCAGTTATAGTGTCAAGCACATAACAGGTCCTCAACATATCTTTTTAAATAGACATGACACCTATCTTCACCAAGCTTACAATGTCTCCGATTTACCAATGACTCAGCTACACTTGGTGTGTGGCCTAATGTCAAAGATCAACTAATGAAAGAGCCTCTTCCGATCTAACTCTTGACTTCCAGTTCTTCCATTTCTCCATGCTTCTCTCTTTTTCTCCCCACCCCTATTCCCCTCCGCCCTTAATATCCTAAAACAAAATGAAAAGTTCAGTGGAAAATGATAAAGTTCAGATTTCATTAGCTTTTGATGTCACTGTTCCTTGGGGAAAAGAAGCACATTTTGGGGTGACCTTTTTAGTTAATTCACAGCCAGGAGAAAATCATCCTTAGTGTCTTTTCTATTTATAGGTAATTAGACTCTGCTGGTCAGCATGGTCCTGTGGGGTGGATTGTGCTGTGAGAGTGAACAGAGGCAGAATAGGGTTCTTAGCCTTTTGACCTCTGATTCCCAGGACCTGGGCTACAGCAGCTAGTAGAAATGTGAGATCAGTAAGTGGCAACTTAGACCATGACAAGTAGTGAAATAGAGATATAACATCTGGAGTGGAGAGGGCTCACTGCGGATCTAAGAATCAGCGAAGGCTTCTCAGAAGAGCGAGCATTTAGACTGAACCTTAAATAGTATATGACCAGGCTTCAAAGGAACTGAGATGCATGTGCACATGCAAAGAAAATGGGCAAACTCTTGATTTCTACAAGGGTCTACTCCTGGATATTTCTATGTAGAGTTAAGCCATATTTCTGCTATTAGAACCCCATCTTTCCTGGTTAAAGGCTTTCCAGACTCCTCAGTATTAGCCACATAAATGTTCTTCCAGAAAAGCTGGGAGAAGACTGACCTCAGAGTGTTTTTATTAAAACAGTGTGGTCTCCAGTAATATCACTTATTCGTGAGTTTCCCAGATGGAAAGGGTCTACCAAATTGGTGGTGTCAGGTATAATTCCCATAAGTAGAGGATGAAAAGAAAAATCTATGAGGTCACATCTAGTCTGTCTCTGGAGGATACGGGCAGGAGGATTCCGGGAAGTATTTATTTTCTAGCACTCTGTCCAGCTCAGACTTACATGTTTACATTTATATAGCACCTTTCCTCAAAGGAAATGACTTCACTTGTGGAACAGTGAAAGGTCACTTGAAATTTGAGTTACACAGAAAAGCAATAAACTTTACCCTGTCAGGAGTTTGTGCTGAGACTTTGTGAATGTTCCTTTGTTGATTGCACCCCATCACTCTCGCTTGCCCGCTTGCCTGTGTATAATTCTCTGGGCTACTCCACACTTGCCTGCAGGCTGGCCTCCCTCACCTCCTCCCAGACAGCTCCTGTGGCTTCCCCAGTGACCCTAATTATCACCTCGTCAAGGGTACATATTTAGTGCTTCTAATCTGTCCCCAGAAGTCAATCTATCCTCCACATGCATGGCTTTTGTTTAACCCTTTCATCAGCTTCCTACCTGGCTCTGGTGCATTTCCACTTTCTGGTTTGAAGTGACTCAGAAATAACATCTCTTCTCATTAGAGCCTCGTAAAAAGGGACTTTGCAACCTGCCAGATATGTGATTTTTCCACCTCTGAAAGTGAAATGCAAAATGATATTAGCTTCTTCTTCCTTTTTTTTTTTTTGGTATAGTATTGCATGACTGGTCTAAATCCGACTAGCTGTCTGCATGTCTCTCTTCACGACTCCTATTCAAGTCTGCTATGTGCTTTGAATATTTCTCTTCGAAGGGAGGGGATGCTCTTTCTCTCCAGTTAAATCTCTCTTTATTATTTTCTGCCATTGTTGCTGCTAAGTTCCTCTGTATCTCTCTTCTTTCTTTCCTGGCATTTGCAACCCTTTCCATTTGGAATCGGTGGAGAGTTTTCTTTGTGTGTGGTCTTCTTTGCACATTGGCCATGAATATAGATGATACTACAACCAAAGGTAACAGTCATGCTTGCAGACTTCATTTGGTTAGAGGGTTCTGCTTCTAAATCTTTCCATATTGTTGTGTTGATCAAGAATGGTTTTTCTACTATAGAATTCAGGGAAGTCAACTGGGATAGTAGAACCAGTGCAGGCTTTGGATTCAACAGATCCAGGTTCGAATCCATGCTCTGCCATTTACCAGCCCCAAGATTTTGAGTTAGTTAAAGAGGGATGCTGCAACAAGTTACCACAAACTGGGTGGCCTCAAGCAAAAGACATTTGTTCTCTCACAGATCTGGAGACCAGAAGTCCCATTCCACATTTCATTTCTAGCTTCTGGTGGTTGTCAGCAATCTGTGGCATTCCTGGGCTTATAGAGGCATCACCCCAATCTCTCTCTCCATCTTCAAATGATCATCTTCTCTCTGTCTCTCCTTTTAAGAATACTGGTCATTGGATCTAGCGTTTACTTAAATCCAGTATGATATCATCTTGAGATCCTTAACTTAATTACATCTAAAAAGACCTTTTTTTCCCAAATAAACTCCCATTCATCAGAACTTGGGGTTAGGACTTGAGCATATATTTTGGGGGGATACTATTCAGCCCACTACCACCTTTGTCAAGTTATTTATTCACTTTGAGCCTCAGTTTTCTGATCTGTGAAAGAGAGACAATACTGCCAATCAAAACAGCTGTTGAGGGAATAAATGATAAATGTTTGGAAGGCCTCTAGCATTGTGGTGGACATGTAAGTGATCAATAAATATTAATTCCCTTTTCCTTGATTGCTATTACTCCCTTGGTATGACTCTTTAGAAAACAGATATGATCTTGTTTTACAGATTGGAAAATTAATTTTCAAAGATCTCATGCTACATCACTATATGATATTTAGAAATCAGTTTTCCTAAAGATAATTCATCTGCAAGACAAAGTTGAGCATTTTGGAGAGAAAGCAGTTCAGATGAAAGCTAGGCAGGCCTAACTAGTTCTTTCAGTTAATATGCATTTATTGAGCTGACCAAAAAGGACAAAAGCCCAGTCCTCATGGAAAGATATATAGTAGACAATAACACAATAAATATTAATATAATATAATTCTAGGTAGCTATAAATTAAATAGAGAAAAACAGGGTAGGACAAAGAGTTGGAGCATGATGGATGGCAGGGGAAATGGCGACCCTTGAAAAGGTGACATTTCTGAATGAAGTGAGGGGTCATTCCATTCCAAGTGAGCTGGGGACGCACATTCTAGACAGAAGGAATAGCAAGTGTAAAGGCCCTGTGGCAGAAGTAGAAAAAGCAGGATGTCCGGGATGTATAAAGCAGAGAGGTTTAGGGTAGAATTTGGAGGAGGAGGCAGGAGCCAGATCATGTAAAGCCTAGCTGACCAGGGTTGGGATTGGGCCATCACAAGTGCTCAGTGGGATCCAATGTGGTTGGCAGAATGCAGTGTCCAAGAGCAACAAGCTACCTCCAGCTGTGACTCAGAAAGGCAGCCTGCAGTGTGGACAGAGACCACCATGGCTGGTTCTCCAGACATTGGGACAGATGTCCAGAGTACACTTTTGCTTTCTGTGCAACATCTAGGCTCTGTTTCCTGCCATTCTCTTTGCCCGCTATCCAAACAATTCTTCAACCATGGGAATATCACTAGCTCTGGAGGCTTGTTCTTTCTGTCTTCATTTTTATTATCTGAGGGAAGCAGACAGTAATACTCCAAGACACTTCTAGGAACCAGTATATAACAAGAGATGCTTGCATTTCAGTCTGTCAATTCCTCCAGTACATAGTGACATGACAGTGCTCTTCTAAATAATTGCATAAAATTCCAAATCCTGTTAAATGAGTTTGCTTACATTGAGGGATACCATTATGCATATACTGCTGTTGTTTTTACTGTCTCTCCACTTGAAACTAAATTCTGATGGGCTTTGTTGTGCAGTTCACCTAGAAGAGGTACAGTTAGATATAATCTTATTCCAGTCTCATGAATTGCTATGCCAAATTATTTCATTCAAAAATATTTTTTAAAAAGATAAAAACAATCTAGAAAAAATAAAACTAGGGCCTTTCCAAAAGAGAAAAAAAAAATTAGATTGAGAGTACTGGGGGGAAAAGAGACAGAGTAAAGGGAAGATGAAAAAGGCATAGAAAGTCAAAGAAACACAAATGTATGTGAATAACATGGTCTAATTGTCCTATCATGAATTTTCCTATATCAATGCATACACATGAAAATTCTTCTAAATATCTTTAAGCAGACACAGAGAGGTAATGCTTCTTGTGCCCAGTATTGGCAACTCATAATCAAGAGCAAGTCAAATCTAAGCTTTGATGTTAAAAGTATGAGATTAGCTTATATTGATAGATAGAATGTAATACAATAGCATGTGACACTTATTAGCCTTCGGACAAGCTCTTGGGTGGGGGACATATTGAATACTCAGTAATGTTTATTGAGCACCTACAGTATACTGTACACTTGATGGTTTGGGGAAGGCTCCATGGATAGGAAAACATGGCCTCTGCCCTCTGGAAGCATTCAATATTGATTCTGAGTCTTTGTCTACGGCCTTTACTTTTTCATTTCCTCTTATCTACTCTCAGAGTGGGGGGTGATATTCTGAATTAAACGAGGCCCAAAAGGCTACACATAAATCTAATTAAGGGTGGAAGTGGGGCCGGGTGGTGAAGGAGTAGTGAGCCTGAGCTGCAGCCAAAAGGCTAAATAAGCCACAAACTCAGCCAAGCACCCTCTCTTCCATGGCAACTTCCTCCCAACTCCCATGCATTCTTTGTTTTATTAAGGGATACTCTGCTGTGATGAGCCAACCTGGCCACAGGGTGTCACAACTGCCCCAGGGACTCCTCAGCACACTCAGGAGACAAGGTCTGAAAGGTCAGACACCAGCAGTTTGTCGCCTCCCCTGCCTGCACCGCTGAGTGAGTCAGCCCTGAGTCAGCCCAGCTGCACAGAAATCACCCAGAATGTCACTGCTGCCAGGAACCTGACAGAATGCCTCCATAATTGTTCACCAGGCCCTGCGGCTCTCTGTGTAGCAGGAGGGGATCTAAATTCTGGCTGCTCCCATGGACGAGGGGACATACTGGAGATGCCCCCATGTCTGTTCAGGACCAGCTCCCTCATAGGTCTCCAGTAGCCAAGTTCGTCCCTGGAGGGATTTGCATTGTTTATTTGGAGGACCAGGCAGGGAGTCAAGAGGCAATGATTTTGGTGTTGGCTTTATTTTCTTCGAGTTGGTGACCTTCAGCTGCTGGATCTATAGGGCTGAACCTTGGTTTCTTCATCTTGTAAAATGAAAATGGATCCTTTCAATCCTAAAACATTAAAAAAGGATCTGCCATGACGTCATATTTTGCTAGACATATCAATTTATTCCTCTTATTTGGTCCTGAAATTTGGCCTCCAAGGCAGGAGAAATTAGCCCTTTTTTACAGACACAGAAACTGTACCAAAAGGTAATAGAGAGGAGATATTTTAGTCTGGATATGCTCAGATTAATCCCACCATAATTAAGGTGTTAATTCACAAACCATGCACAAATCTCTTGTGACTCCTGGGAACTGAGTTTCAGACAGGATAAGATGAAAGGCACAGAGAATATATTTGAATAAGACTCGCGAAAGGTAAATTTTGGATCTTTGGGAAAGAAGCTAAGAGGGATATTTGCGAATCAAATGTTAATAACAAAATGGGATAGAGAATGATAGGTAAAGGATAAACAGAAGAAGAAAAGCAAATTTTAATTACATTTAACCAATATTTATTAAGTTTCTCTCCTGAGAAAGTTACTGTTTAGGGTAGCAAAAGATACCCAGCCCTCGAGGTGGGTGATAATGCAGCCATGCTGATATCCAAATCCAAAAAGAGAGACAAAGGGCCAGGCAAGAACAAGCAAAGTACTGAGGAAATTCAATGAATGAGGAAACCACATCCTAGTGGTGGAACTTGGAAGGCACCATGCAAAGGTGCTGTTTCAGTTGGGTCTTAAAGAATAGTAGAATGTCAACAGGTAATAATATAAAGGATGAGCTAGCTGGAAGAAAGATGCTCATTATTGAAGTCAGGAAAGAAAGGGTTGCATCCGGAAAACAATGAAGTCTGTTTTGTTGAAGTTTATGGAGTGTGTAGGGGAGATATGCCTGGGAAAGTTCATTTGGGATCATATTGCAGAGAGCCTTCCTGAAAGACAATTCTGAATTTGGAGGACAATGGGGAACCTATAAGAATTGTGAAGTAAGCTAGTAATGTAATTTTTATAAAGACATTTTTGGCTATTGCATTGGGATGGATTCTGGAGACAAAAGAAGAGTAGGCCGGGTAAGTGGTTAGTGAGAGAATCTTTGAACCTATCTGGTGGCCGTGGGAATGAAATTGAGTAGATGTTAGAGATAGCGAGGTACAAACTTGAAGATTTGACCTCTGATTCAATGTAGGTTCTGGGGTATTAGACACAGGGCAAAGATATAGCTAAGGTTTTGAGTCTCAGTGGGAAAATGAAGGCGGCTTTAAGATAAGCAGAAAAATCAGGAGTGGCAAGTTTGAGAAAATTAACAAGAGGAATATATAAAGAGAAAGGAAGATGTATTTGAATGAAACATTGGGTAGGACTTACTGATAGAGTGAAAGCGAGAAAGTAAAACTGAAGAAAAAGAGAAACAGTTAACAGAGGAATAAAGCTCCTAAAAGACAACAGGATCAGCAGCATCAGATACCTCAGGGGTTAAGGAGCACAGAGGCAAAGTCTCTGGAAGTGCTTATAACAAGTGCTGTTTTAGCATCACTGACATTTTCTCTGAACATGGAGAAATTCTGTCTGTGGCCATACATTGATAGCATCCAACACAACATCCTGCCCATCAAATGCAGGAATGTTTACTGAATAGAGAAAGGAAAACATACAAACTCAGTGCTGTTTTAGGAGAGCTGTAGGCATGGAAACAAAGTTGTTAAAAAGGGAGTGGCTTCTGAGTCTACTGGCAGCCTCTGTCTTTCCAGATAGTTCTAGAGAGAGACACAGAAGGCACTTTTGGGCAAGTGCAGTCCTTCTGGACCTTGAACATGCATCAGAATCATCTGTAAGTTTGTTATATAGATTGTGGAGCCCAACCCCTAGGGTTTCTAATTTAATAGTTGTGAACTGAGTCTCCAAAATTTTGATTCTAACAAGTTCCTGGATGGTGTTGATGCTGTTGGTCCAATGACCACACTCTGAGAACTACTGAGCTAGTGAAAATATCCCTGGAGACCTAGACTGAATCCTAACCTTTTCTCTTATTTGCTTTGACTTTATGTACTACTCTTTGCCTATTTAATCATATGCAAGATGAGGACTTGATCTACAACATAGGACTGAAGGGGTTTTAAATGAAATCTATCTCATAGTACACAGCTAAAACATGTTTGTTGAACTAAAATATTTTTTAAAAATATTTTTGAATTTTATTATTTTTTTCAACTTTATTGAGGTACAATTGACAAATAAAAATTATATATAGTATATTCAAGGCATACATGATGTTTTGAGCTACATATACATTGTAAATGATCACTATAATCAAGCTAATTAATATATCTATCACCTAACATAGTTACCTTTTGTGTATGAGTCTGATGAGAATACTTAAGATCTACTCTCAGAAAATTTCAGGTGTACAATACATTATTATTAACTATAGTCACCATGCTGTACACTAGGTCTCCATAACTTGTTTATTTTACAACTGCAAATTTGTACGCTTTATCTAACATCTCCCCATTTGCCCCCCTGCCCAGCCCCTGGTAACCACTATGCTACTTGATTTCCATGGGTTCAGCTTTTTTTACATTCCAACAAAAATTTGTAATGAGGCAGAAATTGGTTGGAGCTTGAGAAGGTAGCAGAAAGGAGACAAAAACATTTTTATTTTGCTTATTTAAGAAATGGCGAAATCTGTGCCTATTTGTGGTTGAAAGATTTGGTCTGAATCAACTGATTTGTGTGGAATAGCAGTTTCCACAGAGCTGGCATGGACCTCGGGATTATATGCATATTGGTCAGTTAGTTTGTCTGTGTGAACAGGACATACAAAGCCTAAAAGCAAACTTTATCATCTTGCTTATACAAAGTTAACCATAATACCCAAACCCCACACATTCAAAAGGAGAAGAATAAAATGCATCTTTGAATCATACATAGATGCATAATTTGCTTCCAATAAAAATGGAGATGAGGTTGCAGCAAGATAACCATCAGCTTTGTCCAAGGTACAAAGGTTTAATTTTTTATGTTTGCATTTAGTCATTTTTATAGTGCTGGCTTCTCAGCTCATTTCTGAATAAATCCAGGCAGTATTGAAACAAATGCCAAAGAAAAAGAAAAAACCCTCTCAGAATTTCCCGTCCATATTTATAGTGAGTTGACAGATATTACATTTCCCTTATTTCAGGCCCTAATCAATTCATTGCTAAAAGGAAAAAAGAGAGAGAGAGAGAGAGAGAGAGAGAGAGAGAGAGAGAGACAGAGACAGAGACAGAAAAGTAAATAGATGAAGAGGAACAATTTGTATGGGGCTTCTGGTCATTATCCTTCTGTTATAACCCTCATTAATAGAACTAATTAGCATCACATTAATAAATATAGGAATAGATGATGCAGCAACAAAAGCAGATGCTTATTGCAATTGCAAATATATTGCTGCCGTTTGCTTGTTAAATCCAACATCTTTAATTCTGCAATTTGGTGCTTTGAAGAGGACAAAACTGTTCTCCTTATATGTATTCTTCTTTTATGTGGTCAGGATGGGAGTGTTATAGGGTGAGGGCTATGTTTGTCCAGCTGCTTTGGTGTTCAAGAACTATGACTATGCCTTGATTCAATTCCTCAGGCATTATGAATCTAGATCCCTTACATTCTAATCTTATTCACCTCTTGGCTGTTGGCAAGACTGTGGCCCTGGCAATGACAAAGAGAACCAGACTATTCCATGACAGTTTTTAAGGAATTCAGCAGATTGATTGTGTCGCTGAAATACCAGGAACATCTGAAAGGCTCTGCCATTAACAATGGGATGAAATGGAGACTCGGATTGCAAAACTGTGGCTCCCTGGACTCTATCCCAAATATAGAGGAAGGGAAGTTAGGGGCAACAATGCTGAAGTGGAAGAAAGGGAATGCTATGCTTGTCAAACATGAATCTTATGCAAAGAAATACCTTGAGCTACTGAGAGTCTGTGCAGAGACATTCCACCAGATAGCAGGTACAGCATAGATCTGGTGGTTTGCTGATTCCAGATTTCTGCAACTGGCACCATCCTGATCACTCTGATGCACAGAGGGAGGTTTGCTTGGGACCCAGCCTTCCAGCAGTAGCCCCAATGGTCCAGGGAGGGAACCAACATTCCTCTGTGTCATGCCCTGTGACTGGGGGCTGAGCACGCCTCCTCCCTGACATGGGAGCTGAACAGAGGAGGAGCCCAAGGCACACAAGAGAGTCCCCAGCAAAGAAGAACAGGTGCCCTGCAATCCTATCAACCCAGAGCTAAGAGAAGAGGAGCTGGATGAGAAGAAACCAGCAAAAGAACCCTGACAACATGAAAAAACAAAGTAGTTTGGCATCCCTAGGAAATACAGTGGAGCTACAGTAGCAGACTCCACTGACAAAGGAAATTGCTGAAGTGAATGAAATGGAATTCTGAATATGGTTAGAAAAAAGATGAATGGAATTGAAGAGAAAGTTGAAAACCAATAAAAAGAAGCTGAAAATATTTTAAGAAATCAATGAAAAAATGAAGAAGTCACTAGAGAGCTAGACAACATAAGAAAGGATTTAAAGAAATGAAAGAGTCATTTAGGGAATTTCAAAACACAGCAGAAAGCTTCAACAACAGGCTAAACGAAGGAGAAGAAAGAATATTAGAGCTTGAAGACAAGGCTCTTGAAATAACCTAGTCATACAAAGAGGCAGAGAAGAGTATAAAAAAGTCTGAGCAATCACTGAGAGATATTTGGGACTGTGGGAACCAAACTAACATTGGAATTATAGGTATCCCTGTGAGAGAAGAGGAAAGAGCTAAAAGCATGGAAAACCTATTTGAGGGAATTATTAAGGAAAATTTCCCTGATATTGCCAGAAATTTAGACATACAGATACAAGGCGGATATTGAATACTGGGAAGATTCACAGGAAAGAGGTCATCTCCAAGACACATAGTAATCAACCTGGCCAAAGTCAAAATGCAGGAGAAAATTCTACAAGCAGAAAGATGAAAACATCAAATAAACTACAAAGGAAAATTCATTAGGCTAACTGCAGATTTCTCAGAAGAAACTTTACAAGTCAGAAGGGATTAGGGCCCCATCTTCAATCAACTGAAAGAGAACAATTGCCAGTCTAGACTTTTGTATCCTGCAAAACTAAATTTCACAACTAATAGAAAAATTAAGTCTTTTGCAGACAAAGAAACACTGAGTGAATTTGCCATGGCCAGAACTGCTCCGCACAAAATACTCAGAACAGCATTACATACAAATCAGTACAGCAGATACCCACCAGTGTAATATTAACTAAAAAAAAAAGAACCCCAAACTCACAACTCTTATAAAACAATAGAACAAGCGGTAAAACAAAGCAATAAGGGACTACTCAATAGGATGAACAGATCAACATCCCACATATCAATACAATCAATTAATGTTAAAAGACCAAATGCTCCTCTCAAAAGATATAGGCTGGCTGAATGGATGAAAAAACAGAACCTAAGTATGTGATGTCTCTAAGAAACACATCTGAACCACAGGATGCACACAGACTCAACATAAAAGGATGGAAAAAATATTCCATGCAAATGGAAATAAAAAGAGAGCAGTTGTAGCCATTCTCATATCAGATAAAATTGACTTTAAGCCAACAAAGGTAAAGAAAGACAAAGAGGGTCATTGTATAATGATAAACGGGGCAATTCAAGAAGAAGATATAACAATCCTAAATATATATGTACCCAACAAAGGAGCTCCCAAATCTATAAAGCAAATTTTATTAGAGCTAAACAAAGAAATAAATAGCACCATCAAAATTGCTGGGGACCTCAGGATGCCACTATCATAGGTTGACAAATAATCAAAGCAGAAAATAAAGAAGCAAGGGACTTAAACCAAACACTAAATCAAATGTACCTAACAGACATGTACACAACATTCTACCCCAAAACTGCAGAATACACATTCTTCTTAGCAGCACATGGGACATTCTCCAAGATTGATCATACCCTATGCAACAAAACAGGTCTCAACAAATTCAAAAAAATTACAATCATACCATGTACCCTCTCAGACCACAGAGGAATAAAACTAGAAATCAATTGCAAGAGAAACACTCCACCTACACAAAGTCATAGAAATTAAACAAACTGTTGCTTAATTATTATTAGGTCAAGAATGAAATTAAGATGGAAATCAAAAAATTATTTGAATGACAAAGGGGAAACAAATTAACAAAATCTATAGGAGATAGCACAAGCATTCTTTGGGGGAAAATTTATAGATTTAATGGTCTACATCAAAAAGACAGAAAGATCACAAATTAATAACCTACTGTCACACCTCAAGGAAATAGAAAAGGAAGAACAATCAAACCCAAAGCCAGCAGAAGAAAAGACATAATGAAGGTTAGAGCTGAATTAAATGAATTGGAAAAAAAATACAAAGGATTAATGAAACAAAAAGTTGGTTCTTTGAAAAGATAAACAAAATTGACAGACCTTTAGTTAGATTAACCAAGAGCAGAAGAGAAAGGACCCAAATAAGCTCAATCAGAAATGAAAAAGGAGATATTACAAATGATATTGCAGAAATACAAAACATCATCCATCAATACTACATAAATCTCTATGCACATAAACTAGAGAATGTAGAGGAAATGGACTAATTCTTGGAAACACACAACCTTCCAAGACTCAACCAGGATAAAATACAACTTATGAATAGGTCAGTAACACTCAGTGAGATTGAACCAGTAATTTAAAAAAAAAATTTCACAACAACAATAACAACAGAAAGCCCTGGACCAGATGGATTCACAGCTGAATTCTATCCGACTTACAAAGAAGACCTGGTACCCATACTACAGAAACCATTCCATAATGTTGGGAAGGAAGGGATCCTCCTCAACCCATTCTACAAAGCCAATATCACTGTGACACCAAAGCCGGAAGAAGACACAACAAAAAAAGAAAACTAAGGCCGGGTGCGGTGGCTCACGCCTGTAATCCTAGCTCTCAGGGAGGCCGAGGTGGGCGGATTGTTTGAGTTCAGGAGTTTGAGACCAGCCTGAGCAAGAGCGAGACCCCATCTCTACCAAAAATAGAAAGAAATTAATTGGACAGCTAAAAATATATATATAAAAAAAAATTAGCCGGGCATGGTGGCACATGCCTGTAGTCCCAGCTACTTGGGAGGCTGAGGCAGTAGGATTGCTTGAGCCCAGGAGTCTGAGGTTGCTGTGAGCTAGGCTGACGCCATGGCACTCACTCTAGCCAGGGCAACAAGGTGAGACTCTGTCTAAAAAAAAAAAAAAAAAACAAAAAACTAATACGTTCACACCCAACAAACTAAATTTTAAAAATACCATTTATATTGCATGAAATACATAGGGAGAAATCTAATAAAAGATAAGCAAAACTTCTATGGAGAAAAGAACTAACTTAGGCAAGAATGAACCTTGTACTGTTTCAGAATTCCCCTGTTGTGTGGTAAAAGTAAAAAGCAAAGAAACGATATACGTGAAATTCAGGATAGTGGTAACCCCCGGAGTAGGGGAGAAGGTGGTAAGATGGGGAGCTTCAGAGTGTAGGTAATATTCTATTTCTTCATCTGATTGGTGATTACAAAGGCATTTGTTATTGTGCTTTATAATTTATGCACATATATTACATATATTTCTTCTCATATATCAAATATTTCATAATAAGGAAGAAAAATTCAGTATGTTATTATTACATTAATATACATTCAGTATATTATTATTGCATTTATGTTAGAAAAATTAACTATGTATGTATATGTAACAATATATGTAAAACTACATGTGTCCATATGTATTTATAAAATGCACAGAGAAAAGCCTAGAAAGAAACCCACTAACAAAAACAAAACATCTTAGACAAATGTGTGTTGCGCACATGTCAAAGTGCATTAAGCTGCTGAAAAGGCAAAACATGAAGGAAACAGAAGAGTATGCCAGCTCTGCACAAGGTCACTGCTGTGGCACTACAGGAAACACCCTGAGAGCTGGGGCTGGGCAAAGCCGAGAGAGCTGTTGACAACCAAGTGAGAGAAGGCAGGCTTCGGAAGAGAGAGACTGATGGGCGAGAAGTGTTTGTAATGCTCCATAATTCACCTTCTCTGTAAGTCTCCAAGTTCTCTCACTAGTAGCATCTTTAAATGTATGGTTCTTTTTATTTGGGTGCAAAAAGCATTACATTTAAATTCATTACATTTCATTTAATATGAAATGACTGATTTTGGATCAAAAATGTAGTTTATTATATCTTTTTTTTTTTTTGAGACAGAATCTCACTGTGTTGCCCAGGCTAGAGTGAGTGCCGTGGTGTCAGCCTAGCTCACAGCAACCTCAAACTCCTGGGCTCAAAGCAATCCTTCTGCCTCAGCCTCCCGAGTAGCTGGGACTACAGGCATGCGCCACCATGCCCGGCTAGCTTTTTCTATATATTTTTAGTTGTCCAATTAATTTCTTTCTAATTTTAATAGAGACGGGATCTTGCTCTTGCTCAGGCTGGTTTCGAACTCCTGAGCTCAAATAATCTGCCCGCCTTGGCCTCCCAGAGTGCTAGGATTACAGGCGTGAGCCACCGCGCCCAGCCTAGTTTATTATATCTTGAACAAGAAGCAGTACAAGTAATCAAAGTATGTGCCTAAAACTATCGATTCATCTTAATGGTAGCTTGCTTATGCCAGCAGCGAAGAAGCCTGGAAAGCGAGTGGCAATGAAACAGTGACAGGCGTTTTCCACAGCTTGTTGAAACTTGAATATTTTTCTTTGCAAGAAGTGGTCCAAAGCCTGGAAGAAGTGGTAGTCAGTTGGTGGAAGGTCTGGTGAATACGGTGGGTGACAGACAGTTTCCAAGTCCAGCTGCTGTAGTTTGAGTAGTGTTGTTTGTGTGACATGTGATCGAGTGTTATCTTGCAAAAGGATTGTCTTGTCTCTAGTGACCAGTCTCTGCTGCTTAATCGCAAGCATCTTCATCATTCCGTCCAATTGGTTGCAGTAGACATGACCAGGTTTCATGAAACTGTAGTGGATAATACCAGTGCTGGACCATCAAACACACACCATTAGCTTTTCTGGATGAATATTCAATTTTACACTCTGTTTTTGGCACTTCATCTTTATCCAACCATTGTGCCGAACATTTACAATTGTCAAAAAGAATCCATTTTTCATCACCCGTAACAATACAATGTAGAAATGGTTCACCTTTATGTCGTGACAGCAAAGAAAGGCAAGCTTCGAAATAATTTCTCTTCCGACACTGGTTTAATTTCTGCAGTACCCATCTATCTAGCTTCTTTACCTTGCTGACTTTTTTTTTTTTTTTTTTTTTTGATATACAGTCTCACTCTGTTGCCTGGGCTAGAGTGCCATGGCATCAGCCTAGCTCACAGCAACCTTAAACTCCTGGGCTCAAGGCATCTTTCTGCCTCAGCCTCCCGAGTAGCTGGGACTACAGGCATGTGCCATCATGCCCAGCTAATTTTTTCTATATATTTTTAGTTGTCTGGCTAATTTCTTTCTATTTTTAGTAGAGACGGGGTCTCGCTCTTGCTCAGGCTAGTCTCGAACTTCTGACCTCGAGTGATCCTCCCGCCTTGGCCTCCCAGACTGCTAGGATTACAGGCATGAGCCACCGCGCCCGGCCTACCTTGCTGATTTCTTTCAAATGGTCCAACACACACTATTGTTGGAATAGTAACGTCAAACCTTGCTGCTAATTCACACATAGGTTTAGATGGATTTGCTTCTACTACAGTTTTCAACTCATCATTATCCACCTTGGTCTCAGGTCACCCACGTGGCTCATTTCCAAGATTAAACTCACCAAAACGGAACTTCTCAAACCATCAACATATTGTGCAGTCATTAGCCACATCCTTCCCAAACACTTTGTCGATATTTTGAGCTGTCTGTTCTGCATTGGTTCCATGACAGAACTCATATTAGAAAATAACACGAATTTTTGACTTATCCATTGTTTCACAAAAATTGCTCTAAAAAATTTAAAAGATAATCACAAGCCAAAGCATGCATTTGAAAGACTGCACCTTCACAATAAATAAAACAAGAAGTATCAAACTGAAATGTCAGAGATACCGACTGTCAAACTTAGTACTTAAGGAAATTGGACATTTCATACTTAATAACCTAATAAATGAAATATATTGCAATTTTTATAATTCTCTTTGGCATTTATTTATTTCTTTATTTATTTTTTGATATATCAAGAGCCTCAAAAAAAACTGAAAGTGGCCTGTGCCTCCCTTGTCTTCTGAGAGCTGCTGTAACTAAAAAGCTGGTGCCACTTTTCGGTGTTTGAATTTTATTTTTACCATGTACCTGGATTTTCTTTAAAAATGATAATGTAATAATATTTTTCTTATAATTTTCCTTTAAAAATTATAATTAATAATAATGTCTAGACCAGACATGGTGGCTCACACCTGTAATCCTAGCACACTGGGAGGCTGAGGCTGGAGGATCGCTTGAGCTCAGGAGTTTGAGAGCAGCCTGAGCAAGAGTGAGAACCCCATCTCTACTAGAAATAGAAAAAGTTAGTCGGGTGTGGTGGCATGTGCCTGTAGTCCCAGCTACTCAGGAGGCTGAGGCAGGAGGATCACTTGAGCCCAGGAGTGTGAGGTTGCTGTGAGCTAGGCTGATGCCATGGCACTCTGGCCTGGAAAACAGAGTAAGACTCTGTCTCAAAAAAAAAAAAAAAAAAAGAAAAGAAAAGAAAAAAATAATAATGTCTAATAGGAAAGAATTGGTGAGTAAAACATCTCATCGGATCTGTGCTGAAATGATTTAAGGCAGGCTCTAGGCTCTAAAGCTGGGATTTCCTGCCAGATATTTTGGCCTCAGCGCTGGTGGCTGTAGCTGCACATCAGTGTAGGAAGTCCAAGCTGTTGGTGATGTTCAGAAGTTCCACCCCTGCTTCTTGGGCAGGGTATCTGGAAAAGAAGAATGACCAATGGCCACAAATTGTTTGTGTGCAGTATATTATTAAAGTTTCTTTTGCATTGGTGGGGCCTGGGGGGATCGTTGGTGAGGATAAATACAGGTCATGAATATTTTCAGGTTTTACTAGTCAGAGTTCTACAGAGAAACAGAACCAACAGGAAGTGTGTGTGTGTATGTTTGTGTATGTGCGTATAGAGAGAGACCTATTTTAAGGAATTGGCTTATGCAATTGTGAAGGTTTAGCAAGTCCAAAATCTGCAGGGTAGGCCAGTAGGCTGGAGACCCGGGAACAGATGCAGTTTGAGTCCAAAGGTAGCCTGCTAGTTCATCTTTCAATATACAGTATATAAAAAAACTTCACCCAATTGGATGAAACCTACCTACATTCTGGAGGGTAATCTGTTTTACTCAAAGTCTTCTGATTTATACTATCCAAAGCAATTTACAGATTCAATGCAATCTCTATCAAAATACCAATGTCATTTTTCACAGGAATAGAGAAAACAATCCTAAAATTTATATGAAACCACAAAAGACCCCGAATAGCCAAAGCAATCATAAGGAAAAAGAAAAAAGCAGAAGACATCATACTACCTGACTTCAAAATATACTGAAAAGCTATAGTAACCAAATCAGCATGGTACTGGCATGAAAACAAATGCATAGACCAATGGAACAGAATAGAGAACACAGATATAAATCTACACATTTATAGCCAACTCATTTTTGCCAAAACATACAATGGGAAAAGGACAATTCCTTCCATAAATGGTGCTGGGAAAACTGGGTACCCATATACAGAAGAATGAAAATAGACTCTATCTCTCACCATGTACAAAAATCAAATCAATATGTATTAAAGACTTAAACCTAAGACCTGAAACTATGAAACTTCTAGAAGAAAATATTGGGGAAACGCTCCAGGACATTGGTCTGGGCAAAGATTTTTTTATATAAGGCTTCGAAAGCACAGACAACCAAAGCAACAATAGACAAATGGGATTATATCAAGCTTAAAAGCTTCTGCATAGCAAAGGAAACAATCAACAAGTGAAGAGACAACCCATAGAATGAGAGAAATCGTTTGTAAATTATCCATCTGACAAGGAATTAATAACCAGAATACATAAGGAGCTCAAATCAATAGCAAAAATCCCAAATAATCCACTTAAAAATGGGCAAAAGATTTAAAGATATTTCTCATAAGAAGACATACGGATGGCCAACAGGTATATGAAAAGATGCTCAATATCACTAATCATCACAGAAATGCAAACAAAACTACAAGGTATTATCTCACCCCAGTTAAAATGACTTTTATCAAAAAGACAAGGAATAATGGATGCCCAAAACAATGTGGAGAAAGGGGAACCCTTGCACACTTTGGCAGGAATGTAAATTGGTACAGCTGCTATGGAGAACTGTGTGGAGGTTCCTCAAAAAACTAAAAATAGAACTACCATATGATCCAGCAATTGCAATACTGGGTATATGTCCAAAAGAGAGAGGAAATCAATATATCAAAGACATGTCTGCACTCCCATGTTTATTACAGCACTGTTCATAATCGCCAAAATATAGAATCAACCTAGGTGCCCATTAACAGATGAATGGATAAAGAAATGTGTTATACATACACAATGGAATACTATTCAGCCATAAAAAGAATGAAATCATTAGGCAGCAGCTGGGGGAAGAATCAACACACCAGGGAGCAGAGCAGAGTGACCCAAGGACAGAGGTGACAGCTGCCTCTGCTGTCCCTCACTGCCACCACAACCAGAGCTCAGCCCAGTGGCAGCCCCATGCCCCCGCAGTGACCCTATTGCACCCCCACTACCCACATGACCCCCAGGCCAAGCACCCTGAGCTGCCTCCTGGAGGTGGAGGGGAAAGGGCCCAGATCCTCCTTCTCCTTCTACCTCCTCCCTCTTTTTTCAACCCTGACCCTCCTACCCTGACCCCCTCCCTGCCTCCCCATCCCCCACCCTGACCATCTCCCCTTAAAAAAAAAAAAGAAAGAAAATGAAATCCTGTCTTTTGTAGCAACAGAAATGGAGCTGGAGGTCATTGTGTTAAGTGAAATAAGCCAAGCACAGAAGCACAAATAATGCGTGTTCTCACTCAATGTGGGAGCTAAAAAAGTGGATCTCAAAGTCTACTGATTTAAATGGGTTTTGTTTTGTTTTGTTTTGAGGAGAAGTAAAAAGGAGTTTATTAATTTACTGGCAAATGAGGAGGATGGAGACTCCTGTCTAAAAATGCCATTGTTCTCATAATTGATTTAAATGTTAATCTTATTTTTAAAATACCTTTACAGTAACATCTAGAATGTCTATTCAAATATCTGAGTACCATTGTCTAGCCAAGTAGACACATAAAATTAATTGTCACATAGGTTCCGGGCCAGAAGATGCTTTTCATTCTCCGTCAGCTGATCACAGAAGATCTCCCCTAAGCTACTGGCCCAGGAGGTGTTAGTGTGCCAGATGGGTCAGTCCCCATCATAAATAATCCTTGATTTTTTAATCTGTACCTTGTGTATTGATCACCATTTGTAATTTATACACTGACACTCCAAAACTGCCTTTCAATCCTGGATTTGGGCTTTTGCATATCAGCAAATGAACCAGCATTTCAAGTTATCTCATGGCATTCATATAGTGGTGTTAATTTGTATATATTTGAATACTTTATTGCTTTTTATTGAAAAAAGAGCAGAGAACAGAAAAGCACAACTGCCAATTTTATCAATAATGCAATTAAGACAAATACAGATAGTATTAGGTAGGTCCAAAGGGGCACACCTTTAGCATTAAATGGACTTCCACCCGGCTTAAGCTTGAGACTGCGTGTTTCTGAGCACTAAGCTCAGAATTTAACTGCTTGTTTTTGTGTCTGTTGTTCCCACTAGATTTTAAGCAGCTTGAGAACAGGGCTGTGTTCTCTAACTTCTTCTTCTAGGATTTAAGCACACAGCCTGGCAGGAAGTATTTGCTCAATTGATATTTGTTGACTGGAATTTTAAAACTTCATTTTCTTCTATATAGCTTGCTCATTATAGACAATTAGAAAACAAACAAAATTATAAATAAGAAAACAGAAATCAACTGAAATTCTATCACTGGAGAATATTTTCTTCAAATTTTTAATATATATACAGACACACACATGACAGAATTATACTGTGCATGCAGTTTTCATTTAAAATTTTTCTTTTAATCTCATCTCATTACATATTATTTTGAAACACATTTTCAATGGCTGTTTAATTCTGTGTCTTCAAGGTATACCATAATTTACACAAGAAGTTCCCGTTCTGTGGACTAAATATTTCTCATTCTTTGATATTATAAATAATGATACAATGAGACCAGAGCATTTGCTCATGCCTGTAATCTAGCACTCTGAGAAGCTGAAGCAGAAGATCGCTTGAGGCCAGGAGTTCGAGACCAGACTGAGCAAAAGTGAGACCTGTCTCTACAAAAAAATAGAAAAATTTGCCAAGCGTGGTGGCACAAGCCTGTAGTTCCAGCTACTTGCAAGGCTAAGGCAGGAGAATCACTGGAGCCCAGATTTTGAGGTTGTTGTGAGCTATGATAATGCCACCACATTCTAGCTGGGGCAACAGAGGAAGACTCTTGTCTCAAAAAATAAATAAAAAGATGCAATGAATATTTGAATATTCTTTATGTAAATCTTAATGTCTCTGATTATTTCCTTAGAGTATATTTCTAGAAGTGGAATTACTGTTTCAAAGAATCTAAATTTTTTTTTTTTTTTTGAGACAGAGTCGCACTCTTTTTGCCCGGGCTAGAGTGTTGTGGTGTCAGCCTAGCTCACAGCAACCTCAAACTCCTGGGCTCAAGCGATCCTCCTGCCTCAGCCTCCCGAGTAGCTGGGACTACAGGCATGAGTCACCATGCCCGGCTAATTTTTTCTATATATTTTTAGTTGTCCGATTAATTTCTTTCTATTTTTAGTAGAGACGGGGTCTCGCTCTTGCTCAGGCTGGTTTCGAACTCCTGAGCTCAAACAATCCGCCCGCCTTGGCCTCCCA
>CAUYSK010030805.1:0-36753 GCA_963575035.1 Avahi laniger
CCCGGGGCCAGGGAACCTGAGGTCTGGAGGTCTGGGGAGGAGGGCACCGGGCTGAGACATTCTGATGACAACCCAACACTAGCCCTACCAGAGGTGCAACAGCCCAGCCCACTGCCAACACCAATAAAGAGAACACTGGGCCGGGCACGGTGGCTCACGCCTGTAATCCTAGCTCTCTGGGAGGCACAGGTTTTGAGCTCAGGAGTTCGAAACCAGCCTGAGCAAGAGCGAGACCCCGTCTCTACTAAAATTAGAAAGAAATTATTTGGACAGCTAAAAATATATAGAAAAAATTAGCCGGGCATGGTGGCCCATGCCTGTAGTCCCAGCTACTCAGGAGGCTGAGGCAGGAGGATCGCTTGAGCCCAGGAGTTTGAGGTTGCTGTGAGCTAGGCTGACGCCACGGCACTCCCTCCAGCCAGGGCAACAGAGCGAGACTCTGTCTCAAAAAAAAAAAAAAAAAAAAAGAGAACCCTGAAGCCTCTGCAGGTACACCGGCAGCAGAAAGGGGATACAATTGCTTTTGTGCCCTCCTGTTCTGCCCAGACTGGGGGATAACAAGTGGAGGGCAAAGAGAAAAGAGCCTGAAGGAGGACGTTAGAGACCATCCTCCTTTCCGGGCCTGTTTTTCTGGGGCTTTTGCAGCTGCTTCTTGGAGCCATTCTCCAAGCAGCCTGCGCCCACGGGGAGACGGTGACGGCAGCGGCGACTCTGCCAGCGCCCTGCTTCTCCGAGGGAGAAGACGAAAGTGGGCAGCAAGGAAGTTAGAGTAGCCGAGGAAATAAGTACCCCGCGACTTCCCGCCGTCCCGAGGGAATCCTGGGACAGGTGTGGTGGGAAACAAGCTCATTCCCTCCGTGGAAACCGCGCAGACGGCGCAGGCCGGCATACTTGCTGTCTGTTCGCAAGGCGGCGTTAACGTCTTTGTTTAGGCCCCTCCTGGGGAGGAGCACCCTGCCTTTGCCCGCCCAGGAGAATCTGGACTCGGGCAGCACACCCTGGGCCGAGCGGGCGGTGAGCGCGCAGACCCCGCGCCGCGGGTTACCGTGGTGGCCTGGGACAGCTCCACGCGGATGTTGACGAGCTGCTTCTGCAGCGATTCCTTCTTGTGCAGCAGCTTCTCGGGGTAGGCGGGCTGGCTTCCGAACATCTCCAGCTCCTGGTGCGTCCCCATCAGGGCACTTTCCAGGCTTTCCTGCAGGGAGGCAGAGGACGGCCGTGAGCAGCCCTGGTAGCTCCTTTCTGGGGTTTTTACAGCAGAGGCCTCAGCCCTTAGAAGTGGACCAGGCAGCTTAGTAGAGGCTGTCCTCGCATTGGCCGAGGGCCCTGGAAGACCTTCAGCAGTTCTGTTTAACGGTAGGACGGAAGTTTAAGGAAGGACCAGGCTCTGTCAGCCCAGGATGGAGACAGCAGCCTAAGACCTTCTCCAAGCCACCCTGCCCCTGCCCAACTGCCCCAGCTGAAGTCCACCCCCAGGTTCTCACCTTCTCAGCTCGGAGCTGCTGCACCAGCCGGTCCTGCTCCCTCACCACCTTGTTCTGCTCACACAACTTGCCCAGCAGCTTCTGGGGGCCCCGAGGGTGGAGGAGGGGAGGGAGAAAGCAGAGGATGAAGGACACAGTTTGATGGGGGCCTGGGAATTGGGTTGGCAGGCCTGGCCTCCACTGCCCCCTCTCCCCTGCTGAGCAACCCTGGACCCTGACCGCTCCTGGGAACAGGAAGGGGTCTCCACCTTGGGAGGGGAGACGTGCTCATTCCCCGGGGAAGTGGGTGGAGTTGGCAGGGCTGAGAGCTGCGTGTTAAGCTCTTGCTCCCCATCCACCTGAGGGCTGCGCTTCACAAAGGCTGGGGAGAGAAGGCGGCCTCACCTCCTGGGCTGGTGGGAGAGGCAGGCAGCGAGTTGGCACGGGCAGTCTCGGAGAAAGCCATGAGCAGCGTAAGCCGGGCCCTGAGGCCCACGGGACTCTCCTTTCTCTCCCACCCCCAGACCCTGTCTTCCCTCCCCTTCCAAGGTCTCAGGGTGGCTGACCCTGGCTGGGGCCCTCTGAGGTCTGATCCTATCAGGAGGGAACCTCTTCCAGGCGTGCTGGGCAGTGGCGGTGCGGGGAGGCAGGTGAGGCCAGACCCCCTTTGGGAAAGACCTGGGCTTGCCTTGTCCACACCTGACCCTTGCCTTTCCTCACACACCTGCTTTGCTCCGCTCTCCTGAGCCACATCTTGCCCTCTGGGCCTCTTCCCTTCAGGGCCAGCTCGCAGGCTACCTGTTTGTCCCTGACCCACCTGCCCACATGCCTCACTTCCCCGCACCCCTGCAGAACCTATTCTGGGTCCCATTCAGGGTATGAGCGTATGTTGCCACCCACTGCTGCCTGCGTCCCCAAGGCCAGAGGCTCCCTGAGGGCAGGGCAGAGCCGTGCTCTTCTTTCTAGCTACCCGTGGGGACCAATGCCCGCTGGGCACGGAGCAGACTGACTGATTTATCTCCCGACAGTCTGTGTTCCTGCTATAAGCAGGTCCCGCTGCTGTAGACGAGAGGACCGTGAGCTCAGTGGAAAAACACTCAGAGCCGGCGTGGGAGGGGAGGGTGAGCGGGTGGTGAGGAGAAGAGAAGGGGGGCAGGCGGGATGTCGTCCTTGTGGCGAGAGAAGATGTGACTCCGATGTATGAAGGGCCCCCAGAGGGGATAGAGCTGGGTGGGGGAAGCCCCCACAGAGGAGAGGGTGAGGACAGTGGCGGTGGACGGAGGGAGCAGGGGCGCTGCTCTTACATCCGTGTCCTGCTCGTTCAGCTTGTAGGTGTGGAGGCTGTCCCGGAACACTTCTGGGTACGGAGGGACCTGCAGGAACACGAGGCCGGTTACCGTAGGGGCAGGATGAGGGTGTGCAGGGGTGGGAAGCTGATGTCACAGTCCCGCTCTGCTCCTGCCAGAGACCGTGGTCCATCACCTCTGGTGTCTTCTGTGCCAGGGGCCCGAGCTAATTTTCTGTCTCCCGGCTGGCAAGCCTGTGATGGCCCAAAATAAACTCCATCCCAATTGTCCTAGGCTGATCCCGAAGAGATCAGGACCCGCTCAAGCCACGCTCTGTGTCCTCTCCCGTCAGCTCTAGGACCTGCTGCTGACAGCAACTCTGGGGTGTGTAGCTGCTGATGGCTTACTGGTAACCACCATGACATCAGTGAACCCTGTGGCTGTCTGTGGGGCCAGGGCATGGGAGAATGGTAGCAACGAGCATGGAAACGTTTGAGAACTATTGCCCCAGTAGACCGAACACCCGTCACAGTGAACCAGGATTGGCAAGAGTTCAGAAGTGCTCCTGGGTCCAGCAAGTGCTGCCTAGCCTTGATGACGCATCTGGTGACCATGGCACATCCTACACACCACTGGCATCCATGGTTCCACATTACACCCCTCATGCCCTTAACCCCTAAGACGTGTGCCAACAAGGCAGCAAACACGGAACTGAAGTCCAAAGCAGCATGGTATGAGATGTCGGTGCTGGCTATCTCGATGGTTTGGAAAATGGGCCTTCAGTTTACCCATGAATGTGAGCATGGAGGTGACACAGAGGAATTAAGGGAGGAGACAAGCTGAGCCTGTCTCCAGGGGAGATGAGGCCTGGCAGATGAGCGGGGTGGGTCGGAGTGAGCCTCATCGCAGACAGGGCGACTGGACCATGCACAAGCAGCTGAGCTGGCATTGGTGGGGACCATGCTGCCAGGCAGAGGTCTTACTTGCATGAAGAGTTGGGCCCTGGGGGAGGAGTTTTCCACCATGCGGTTCACCATACTGATGAGAGTCTCGCTCTCACTCATCTGCAGCAGAGGAAGGAACGGACGATTCACACTCAGACGCACACGGCGGTATCTCCCCCACACCCACCTGCGCTTGTCCTCCAGGAAACAGGGCGAGGCAGCTCCTCTTGGGGCCCCCAGCACTGTGCCTGCCTTCACCCATTGCTCACCCCTTGTGACCTGTTTTAGGATCAGCACTGAAGCTGTCCTTGCAGAAAAGCCACCGAAGGGAGCAGGGAGGCCTCTGGGCCGTTGTTCGTGGCGCTGGAGAGGCCCAGCCCAGTGGCTCTGGCCCAGGGTGCCTGCCTGTTGCAGGTCCCATCCACAGTGGCCACCGCTGTCACCTCCTTGCCCTCATTTCTCACACTGCTTTGGACAGAGCCCGTACAGGCAGGTGGAAAGGCTGATCTCTCAAAACTTGAACTAAATGAAACAACTAAAAAAGGAAAATCTGGGACCTGTTCTCTGGAGGGGCCTTCAAGCATAAATAGGTACAGGTCGCTCTCCCTGACTCCTGTCCACCCTCGCTCTACCGTAGGAAGGATCGCTAACGCCATTTCCAGAGCTGGGCTGGCAGCATCCATGATGATTTCAGATGACACCAGGGAGCAAATAAGGAGGCCAAAACAAGCGAGCCGCGTTAAAGGGACACCAGGTATTGCAACGCTGTTCTTCGGCACGTTATCTTTATATTTCAGGGATCATTAGGAACATGGAGGGGGAAAGACTATTTGCCAAATAAAAAGGAGATAAATGGAGGGAGGGAGGGAGAGGAAGAGGAGAAAGGAAGGGTTTAGGAGAGAGAAGGGCGGGCCAACCAAATCAACCAGAAATGCCATCATTTCCCCCACTGGTTCCAGTGTGACAGGATCAAAAAGTGGCGACATCAGGGGATGTCCTTCGCTGTGTCCCTTTAACTCCATTGTTCTACAGGGGAAGGCAGAAGACAAGAGGGAGTTGTGCAGGAAAAGCTTTTTGGGAGGGAAAGTGAATGAGGGAAGGGAGGACACATTCGAGCCACATTAGGGAAGATCTTCTGGGTCACACTTCAGGGCGCTCCCTGTGATTTTTCCATCGTCTCCCCAATCTCAGTCAGACCTACGCTCTCTTCTCTTCCTCTTTCCCCTTTTAGGCAACAGCCCGAATGCAGCCTCGCTTCTGCATGCTGTGGACAGGGCAAGGGCCCCCGCAACTCCCCTCGCAGGGTCTGCGGCATTCTAAAAGGCTTTGCTAGGATTTGATTTTTCTATCTCACAGTTACAATTTTTTTCAATTGTATAAAGTATGATTTAAAAGGTTTTCAAAAGAGCACTTGTAATATGAAGTTGAGTCTGGAAGAGTTAAAAGTCAACAGGACATCAACCACATTTTTTTTCTTTTTTAAGACAGAGTCGCACTTTGTCACTCAAGCTAGAGTGCCATGGCGTCAGCCTAGCTCACAGCAACCTCGAACTCCTGGGCTCAGGTGATCCTCTTGCCTCAGCCTCCCAAGTAGCTGGGACTACAGGTGCACATCACCATGCCTGGCTAATTTTTTCTATTTTTAGTAGAGACAGAATCTCACTCTTGCTGAGGCTGGTCTTGAAATCCTGAGCTCAAGTGATCCTCCCACCTTGGCCTCCCAGAGTGCTAGGATTACGGGCGTGAGCCACTGTACCCAGCCAAGGATCCAAACTCAAGTCTATCCCCATCTTCATGGAGTGTGCGTGTGTGTACGAGAGTATGTTTAATTTGAATGGGGTATACATGTATGGTGTGTGTATGTGTGGTGTTGTGTGTGGATTGCATGTGTGCATGTGTGTACACACAGGATAAAGCAGCTCTACCACCAACGACATCAGGCTTCGAGAGGGCACAGGAGGCCCAGGCTCTTCCTGGGCATTCACTGATCTCATTCCTCCCCACTGTGTGGATCTAAAGCAACAAAGGAAGGGAGAGGAATGTTCTCAACCTGGCCTCCTCCTCCCACCTGTGCTGTGGCTTTGGGGATCTTTCAGCCTACGTGGGCCTTACCCTAGGAGGATTCCCGTGTGCTACCGTTTGTCTCTCCAAAATGTTAGAGATATTTTGTGAGAAAGCACCTAATCCAGTGCCTCATATACAGTAAGTGGTGCTCACTGATATTTTTGAATTTTAGAAAAACAATAGAATAACAGTAGCAGCAGTCACCACTCCTTGCCAATGCCTGGCGAAGAGCTCTCGTGTACGTTCCCTCCTGATTCTCCCAATCAATCTGTGAGGCAGAAACTGCAGGTTCTACAAGGTCCACTTTATGACTGAGAAAACAAAGACCCAGAGAGACCAAGTGACATTTCTAAGAGTTTTAAAAAACCCTGTAAATGGCAGAGGTGGAACTAGACTGGCAGTGTCTATGTTCTAGGCTCTTCTTACCATACAATACTACCTTTTAAGAATATTACCCTTTCCCCAGGAGGGGGTCCTCTGGAAGTTTATTTCTGAAGCCCCCAGTCTAATATCCCAGCCCCTCTGCAGGGCAGAAGCCCCCAGGAAGAGGCCCTGCTGTCTGCACGGACTGCTAGGCCAGCCAGGCATAGTGGATGGAGCAGAAAGCCGATCACATGGGGCGGGGAGCCTGCCCAGGAGGCTGGAGGCGGGAGGACACCGAGCCCTGCTCTAGCCACTCCCAGGCACAGCAAGCCTTGTTTCCCACTGGGAGGATCCTGTGCTTCCCGGCCCTGCTTTGAGTCGGCTCCCTGGGACTTGGTCTCACAGGGACCGGACACTCACGGTGTGGACGTGATATGCTGCTTTTTGAATTGGAATGCAAGGTCCTGGAGGGCTGGGCGCCATCCCTGCTGACTACACTGCGGCCATCAGTGCTTCTGCAAGGGTGATGTCTGCGACACTGAGGCCCGGTGAGATTGGTGACGTGGCTTGTGACCAGGAGCATCAATAGTTGCAGCTATATCGTCTGATTTTAAGTTTATGGTTTTTTCTGCAACTTTAAGAATGTGAAATCATCCTGATAAGGTTTGACCACAGCTTTGTCACATATATTTTTTTTTTTTGTCACATGTTACCCTCAGCTGTAAACTGGATCAAAAGCTCAGAGTCACATTCTAAGCTGTGCTGCTCACTGGCTGTGTGTCCTTGGAATGTTATTTAACCTTTCTGTGCTTTTTGTTTCCCTCAGCTGTAAAATGAGGATAATAACAGTCCCCACCTTTAGGGTTGTTACAAAAATGAGATGACTCAGGAATGTGCAAAGTGCTTAGAATGGAGGCATGGAGGAAGCACCCAATTACGGAGCTGCTGCCATGATTATTGTTACTATTATTGGGGTGGTCATTTCCACCATCCCAGGCTGCCTCCACAGGACAGTGTTGTGTGCTTCCAAGTCCCTGTGGTTTGCAGCACAGATCTAAACATGAGAGTATGTGCTCACCTCCATTTGCTGAGCATTTGCCCAGCAGACTGACCCCCAGCGAGAAGCACAGCTCCCTTAGCCTACAGGGCAAGGCGGCCAAGCATTAGAGCCCTGGGGCCCAGGCAGCCGACCCTTTGCACCTGGTCGGAACACTCACTGCCTCTTCAGCTTGCTCACTGCAAAACCGGGTTGATACTCCTTCCTCTGTCCACTGCCCTGAATGCTTAGGAAAGCATGAGCTATGTGTGCAAAAGGGCTTCGTGGAGGAACAAATGTACTGAATTAATATTATTTTTTAAACCATTCTAGGAAGGGTCACCAGGTGTCCGTTTACAAATTATGGCATTTTACAACAGCCTGTGGGATATGCTATGATAACCTCCCAGACTCAGGCTGAACTCAATCCCTAGCATCTCAGGCCCAAGCCAGGAGCTCCCTCCTCTCTGCTACTCCTGCCTCACAGGCGAAAATGCAAATTCCCACCTGTCCCCTGGGGGCAGTTCCATCAGTGCTGAACACTGGAGAAATAAGAGGTAGCATTAATTATTCATGTTCTCATTTATTATGCTTCTTTCCCCAGGAAACTCCCAGCTGCCCTAAAGGGCTTTGAAGAGAAGGGGCGAGAAGGAGCAGACCAAAACATAAGCCACTTTGTTGTGTCCCGGTTGCACCAACAAAGGCTGTCAATGGCTGGGAGATGAGGGGGTGGGGAGGCGTGGGGAGACGCGACAGAGGGCAGTGGGATGATGGGGCACCAGCTCTGCCTACCTGCTGATCCAAATACTCTAGGTTTCTTTGCAACTGAAGATCTAAAAGTTCATCCTACCCGGAGCCCGAGGCCCAGAGGCCACACAGCAACACAAACAAACAGGAACACACAAAAGAAAACAATAAAAAAGAAGCAAAGCAGTTAAGAGTTAGCTGGACAAGGATGGGCCTCTCTTTTCGCCCTTGAGGAGGTCTGGGGAGAGGGATGCTGGCAGGTGACACTTCCAGGGAGAGGAGGGACGGACTCCATCTCTCTCAGGTCTGCCTTGCCCTCCCTGGGAGAGTTGAGCACCACCGGGGCAATTTAGGCGGCACTTCTTAGCAGCTGTTTCTGGGTTTTCTGGGAAAATGGGTTGTTTCTGGATGGATGTGTGTTCTGGACTCTATAGCCAAGGGTCAAGGCTATAGAGTCCAGACTCTGGCAGAGTGACAATCAGACAGAGGAGCGGCAGCCTCCAGGCCTGCCCGGGCCTCTTCTGCCGGCCTCCTGGTGCTATCACAGGGACAAGGATTCCACCTGTTGGTCTCAGTGGTTCTCCCCCACACACCCAAGAACAGTGTCTGCATCTGATTCTCTAAGTGGTGGCAAAAATTCTCAGGAGAACAAATTCCAGGGAGAGACACTGAGAAGAAAACAGGGAGAAAGAGGAGATGCCACATGGAAAATCTTCTCTTCCTCAATCACACTGCTTGTCTCTTTCCTCAAAGGTGGCATTCCAGGCAAAGGGCAAACTTGAAACAAGTACACTTAAGGGAGAAAAGTTGAGAAGGTCTTGCCTGTTGTTAGGAGCTCCCCAGTCCATAACCTAAGCCCCCGGCCAGGCCCCTTCTCCTGCATGCTGGAGAGCAGAGTTGTGCTGAGGTTGAGAGGATCGGGGCATTATTTGCACCCGGATCTCATCCATGCGCCTCTGCCCTCTGTCACAGAGGAGAAGGGGCACCTGGCACCGCACTTGGTATTTGAGCTAGGGTCCTGGCCAGGAGGGAGGAGGTATCCGGAGGCTGCTCAGAACCAGGGGGGCCAGGCACTGGGCACAGAGCATCCCTGGAGTCTGCCCCAGTTTAGCTCCCCTCCAGGTGGAGGCAGAGAGGGGAGGTCCTGAGTGGGGTGGAGGGCAGGAGAGGACGTACCATCTTATCGTGGACCGTGGGGGATGGTGGGTAGTTGCAGGGAAACAGTGCTGCAGGGACTGGCCGCCTGTCTCCCAGGTAATCATACTGGAAGAGAAACGGATCGCAGAGGTGAGGAGTCCGGCTGGGACACAGACTTCCCCAACGGCTGGAGCTCCAGGTTAGGGGTGTTTGTATTCGGTCCCAGAGCAGATGCCAAACCAAATGGATAGCAGCCCCCCCTCACGATGATCTAGCCGGGTCCTCAAGATTCGAAAAGACAGAACCCTCTCTGCCCTCTTAAGTAAGACAGCATGGTGCCTGGCACAACCTGGGGACGGGCACAGAGAGCAGCGTTCCCTCTCCGGGAGCAAAGCAATACCCCGAGGCAGCTCTCCTAGGGACAGAGCCACAGGCCAGTGGCTCCCTGGGCAGCATCGCTGGTCCTGTGGACACAGCCCAGTGGCCCTTGTCCCAGATGCCCCCACATCTCTGCCTCTTCTCAGCAGATGGCCTTAGGCTTCTGGGGTTCTCAGGGGTGAGGAAGGAAGGGCAGGCTGGTGGCTCACCTTGGGGGAGCTGATGGATCGCCGCATCACATAGGCAGCAGGGTCGGCATAGATGTCCTCGCTGCGAGGTGGCAGCCGCTCAAAACGGGCACTGGGCGAGCGCACAGGGGAGTAAATGCGGGCGCGGCTGTAGGAGCCTTGGCTGGGTGAGCGGGGCACAGAGTGAGACCGGGGCTGCAGGGACAGGCGGCGGAGGGAGCTGGAGGCAGCATCTAGCTCGTCATAGTAGACTGGCTGCCGGGAGGGGCTGGGGATCCAGACGGTGCCATCCTGCCGCCCATAGCCGGCGGGCTCCTTCCACTCGCGTGGCTGGTAGGCGGGGCCACCCCCGTTGCGGAAGGCGTGGCGCTTGTCCTCCAGGGCCCAGGGTGGGCTGATCCGATCATAGGCGGGCATGGAGCAGATGCTGTCCGGCCGCACCCCTGGTGGGTAGTACTGGTAATCGTCGGGGTATTGCGAGGAGTAAGGGCCGTAATACTCAGGGACCCTGCGGGACACGGGCTGGAACCTAGAGGGACTGAGAGAGAGAGGACATTGTAAGGAAGGCAGACAAAACGGGCACCCCTCCACCCACCTGCCTGTGCCCCAGGTCTTCTAGCCTAGAGCAGGGTGCTCCAACGATGCACCGGGCAGAGGTGAGTGGAAGACCCGCGCTCAAAGCCCCCTTACTGGACCAGCTCCCTGAAGCCAGAAATTGCACCATTCAAAGCTTTGATTTTTGTCTTTTTAAAATGAAACACCCCTAGGAAGAAACCGGAAGCCTTACTAGCCTCTCCATCTCAGAGTGGGACAGCCTATCGGATCCTTTCCAGGAGAGGCAAATAGAAGAGGATCAACCAGGCTCCTGAAGGAGGGCAGCACAGGAGGCATGAAGGGCAGCTTCCTGATGGTATGAGCGTGTCGAGGTCAGAACCAGAAGGTTCCTGGGACTCAGCCCACATGAGGCCCTCTCCCCAGGGCAGGCCAGATCCCCCGACCCACGCCAGGCCACGGGCAGTGAGCCAGCGAGCAGGGGCCCGGCCACTAGGGGGCAGGTTCCTCCCAGGCCCCATGGTCCCTGAAGCTGCCCACACCAGGGAAGGAGCTGGCGGCCCCACCCGCCCTGGTGCACGCTATCGGCCCAACAAACGTCTCCACATATTTGAAAGCCAGTCGTTGCATAGAGGAGTAAACTGGTCAAAGAGAGGACCAATGAGCTGCTTTGTTTGTATTTTGTGTTTCTGTAACTTCGTGTAAATAATGGCTTTCAAACGATTAGGGCTGCTCAAAAATGGGGCTGGTCTGGCAGTGACTGAGTCCCGTGTTGGTAGGACGCTGGGACAGAGGATGTCGTGGGGGTCTGTTGCATAGCACAGTCGCACAGTAGGATGTCTGACTAGAAGAACTTCAATTCCCCGCCCTTCCCAAAGCTCCTGTTTCCTGGGCTACCCAGCACCCCGTGGAGAGGCCCGGGGCATGCTGTCCCTGCTTCTGCAGGAAGTAGAGGGAGGAAGCAAGAATGGGGCAGCGGCCAAACTCTGAATACCGAGTCACGGGGCAGGACAGGATTTGGGCGAGCTGGGAGTCATGTGGGATTTTCTTGGTTTCCCAACTCAGCCTGGCTTCCAGAAGGATTCCAGTCGGGGATGCCTCTCGGACCCCACTCCCACGCCCCGGCCATAACACCGCCCCAGCCCCACCCCCACCCCCGCCAGGCCTCACCTCCGAAGGTCTTCAGGTGGGGGCACCCCCCGGCGCAGGTTCACCCACTGCTGCAGCTGGTTCATGGAGCTCTTGCGCTGGGCAATTTTGTCGGGGTTGGTGCGTGGTGGGAAGCTCCGGCGGTGTCCCCCACTGTCTCCGTCCTGAGGCGGGAAGGCCGTGCTCCCCGGCCGGCTCGGGGAACTGTACTGCCAGCCGTTGGGCTGGGCAGGCTGCTCCCCACCCCCTGGGACCCTCGGGCCCTCTGGGTAAGGGCTGCCCGGCTCCGAGGCTGGTTCTGGTCCAGCTAGGACTCCGTTGGCTTTCACCAGAGGCTCCTTCTTGACTTCCGGCCTCTCGGGCCTCCTCTCTGCCTTCTCGCAGCCCCGGCCGTCTCCCTCCCCTCGAGTCTTGGCCTCCGGCTCGGGCTTGGGGAGGCTGCTGTGGGGTGTCTGGTGGTGGTGTTTGCTGGGAGGGATGTTCTCTGAGTCTGGCTTCTCCTGGCTGCAGGATGCCAAGGGAGACGCTGTCAGTCACCCAGCCCAGCACGGAGTTGGGCAAGGGTGGCAGACTGGGAAGGGTGGGCAGGAAGGTGGTGACAGAACCAGGATTCGGTGAATTCCAGCTCTGCACTGTAAGTCCCACTGCTGCGTCTTCTCGCTCCAGCCCGAGCAATTACACGACATAACCACCTGCCTACTCCTGCCTGCTCCCCTCTGCCCTCAGGTCTTCTCTGCAGGTCACGCTCCACCCTGTGGACTGCTCTGAGCTTTGAGCCCCGCCTCCAAGCTACAGCCCAGACTAACTCAGCCGGTCCTGCTTTTCTCTGTCGTCTGTCCCTGAGCCAGCCCCCCAGCCTGGGTTTGCACTCTGCTGAGGTTTCGCAGCAGTGACCATCCTCGATGCCCCAGCGACAAAGGTTCTGTCTCCTGCAGAAAGTTACTGAACTGCCATGAATCTTTGGCTGCTCGTTGGCAGACTGGGTACGACGTTACCTCCCCTCCTAGGACTGCTGTGAGATAAAACACGGCAGGGACCAGGGGCAGAAGTTGCTGCCTCCAAATTCGCAGGCGTATAAACACACTAGTTCCCTTCTCCAAAACATGCTTCCTCCAGGACTGCCTTCCCGTTAGAATACAGGCTCCACGAGGGGAGGGACATGGCAGGCTCTCCCCCCTTGTATTCCTAGCGCCTGGTACAGTGCCGTACACATTTATATTTACAGCAAGTATTTGTGAAATGGATGAATGAACTTCTGGAAGGACGCCCCTTGGTTGAAGCGAAACTTGTGACAATTTTCTCCCTACAGCTTCCCAGATTCGACATATTCGAGCATCCTTGCTGAAACATTGCTCGATAAACATTTCTAAGACATGCGACTAGACTTGGAGTCTACACTGTAAAACCTCCTTCTTCTGGGTCCCCATTAACACCTAACTCCAGGCTCCATACCCAGCTACAGGAGAGACAGACGCTGAGACCGTGGGTGACGATGGGTGACGGAAGCGCCATATGTTGAGCATTGACTACACGGCAAGCATTTCACATGCACTACACGTGGTGCTCGCAACAACTCTAGGAGGGAGGATTACAGTCGCTGGTTTGGAGCAGAGGAAGCTCAGGTTCAGAGGTGCTAAGGCCCTTACACTGAGATCACACTGAGACCAAGGGGCCAAGTTGTGATTCAAACCTGAGTCCACTTTTTTCCAAAGATTGTGTGCTTGGTACACACAGCCAAGAAAAACGAGGAAATGATCCTGACCTTGGATCTCTGATGGAACTAGCCTTCTCTCCTGGCCTCCCCCAGTTCAGATTGAAGAGGAGGGGCTGGTCAGGGGAAGAGAGACCGCAGGCTCTGAAATCACGTACCCTCCTGCTCAGATATAAGGAGATTGTTCACACCCTCTCCAGGGGTTCAAGCCAGCACACTGGGCCTGGCAATAGTGTGGTGCTGGGCACGTCTTCAATCCTCCTCTTTCTCCTCTCCACACCCCCATGCCCAGGATCCTGGCACTCACCTGTGATGCACAGCTTGGGGTGCTGACTTCTGGGCTGGAGGGATCTGTACTCGGGCAGCCTCCCCCATGGCCTGGATCCAGGCCTCCTGCTCCTCTGGGCTCTCGGCACTGAAGAAGTAGGTGCGGACACCGGCGTGCTCCGCCTGTGGGGAGAGGCAGTGCGTGGAACTGGCCCCGGCCTCATCCACCCAGCACACAGTCACCTGTTGGGAGAGGACACCAACACCCACAGAGTGGGCAGTCAGTCAGGCCATTCCCTGCACCTGTGGCTCTTTTCCCCACAGGAGCTCAGGAGCAAGGAGAGGGGTAACCCACAGCTATCCCAAGTGCTCCAGCTGGTATCCAGATATCTGCCTTGGCTAGCTCTCTGGATGCCATTAGGTGGCTCAATATAGCCAGGTAAGTCTACCTGCCCCACCTGAGATGATTATAAGCAGGAGGGACAATTATCTCACCCACTCTCCCATCAAATCCCATGTTTGATTTTAAAGGCAATTACCCGATGTCTGGAGGAGATGACCCCCGGAGCACATGCCAATCTCAGCCCCGGCTTCACCGCTGAGAAGCTAGTACTGTCTCCTCCCAGTGGAGAGACAGCCAAGCCCCTATCCATGGGCATGCAAGCCCCTATCCATGGGCATGCGAGGGCATGCACTGGCACACAGACAGAGCACACTACCTAGTTGGCGGCTGCGAGCAGGCACAGCGGGCGGGAACCCAGAAGAGAGCTCCTGTCCAGAGGAAGGGTCCTCACGTGGTCAGAAGGAGGAGAAGCAGAAAACAGGTCAACCGCACACCAGAGGGAGAGACAGAAGACCACATGGCAGGAAACATTGAGGAGCACAGGGAAGGAGGGATATTCTGACTGTCCCCTTCCACTCAGTGTCTCCCCTGGGAATGATGGCATCCAGCAATGCCCCGTTCAGCCTACCAAGGGGCGGAGAGTGGCGAGCTTGCATCACAGAAATCTGGGCTGGTGGTGGAGGGTAAGTCAGGGAATCCCAGTGCTAACCCAGGCTCTGCTCCCGACCCGCTCTGCGACTGTAGACAGGTGGGTTGCTTTTCTTCTCTCACCTTAAATGATGCATCTATGTAGTGGGGAGGGTCTGCCTCGTGAAACTCAAGGAAAAGAGGCCACAGGACTAGATTCTTTCTGGGACCTCAGCATACTCCCAGGTGAGACCCTTAATCTCCAGTGAAAATCAGGTAGCCTGGTTTATCTCCGTCAAAGGGAGATCTAGCAGTGATCGAGAGTCTCAGATGTGAGCCTCACTCCAGCCTCTGACCCCTTAGGTGCTAAATCCTGGGTCTCTGGGGGTTGGGAGAGGAGAGGGCATCTCTGTCCTAAGCAGTGTCAAACCCACACCCTCCAGGTGTTTTCCTGGCCCCGACTGCAGGCAGTCCCACCTCACCTCTACTTGCCCCTAGCACTCAATTTCTGACAGGAGCAGAACCCAGGGAGAGGCCGGGGTGGGCCTCCTTGCTTTGACTCCTGCTTGCTAGTCCCCACCCTCCAGCAGAGCCGCAGCGTGCGGGCAGAGCCCAGGATGGGTGCGGGAGGGGCTGGGGAGGTGCTGGAGGCAGCTGGGGTGTGAAACTGCACAGGGGCAGGGAGACCAGGGGCCGAGCACGCCCTCTGGGTGGAGAACACAGGGTCATTGTAGAGAAGAGAGACACAGGCAGGGCCGGTGGGTGTGTCTCGGGGCGGGTGGGAGAGGGCAGCAAATGAATTCTTCAATTCAGTGAGCACCCAGCGAGCGGCCTGTGTGTGCAGAGCTCGCTGGGGGCACCAGTCACAAGGAAGGCAAAGACATGCTCTTGCACTTGAAGAGCTCACAGTCACGCTGGGGGACAAAACATGCCGCAGGAAACAAGGAGAGAGCAAAGGCACAGGAACAAGTGCTGTGACAGGGGACAGCAGAGGGCCTGGGAAAAGACAGGGCTATTGAGGGGGGCAGGGAGGGGCACTGGCCTGGAACGATGAAAGAGGGGGTGCCGGGGGACTGAGGAGCCGTCCCAGAGGGGCGAAGCCCACCGAGCCTCTGCGGGGCGGGTTAGGAAGAGGTTAAGGCATTAGCCATCCAAGGGTTCCGCTTGGTGGCCGCAGCAGGACAAGCCTCCCGTCTTTCTCAGCTCCCCTCCCTTCTCTGGGGAAGGGCCGCTGAATAGCCACAATCAGAACCCTTTGTGGGCCACTGAGCGCAGCCCTCAGAGCCGGTTTTAAAGAGGCCGCGCACTCCTCGGGTAGGGAGTGGGGGGCTGGTGGTGTCGGGTTGGCAGCAGGGGGCCGTGTCAGTCGCTCAGGGACGTTTATCTCACGCCTGCCGCTGGCAGAGCTCCAAGCTGGAGTATGCATGTGTCTCTGCACAGGTCTGGTGGGGAGGGTGAGACAGGCTGTTTGATTACGTGTGGGGGTGTGTGTGCGCGCGTCTGTGTATGGCAGGAACGTTTGTTGTTGGTTAAACAGCCTGTTCCCATTTCCCCAGCTAGAACCGGCTCCGTGGAGTCAGAGTTTTATTAACTGTTCATCCTGTTCACACCTCTGGCATACAAGACCCTAGGAGGCTGGAAACTAATTATGTGCCAAATAAGTCCCTCCTTGTTCCCGCAGTGGGACCCGTGCATGCTGTCCCGATTTTTTCTGTGGCCAAGTGACTGGAGTCAGAAGGACAGAAGGGGTCAGAGTCCCTGAGGCCCAAGATGCTCACAGACTGACCTGGGGTGACCTGCAAGTCCTACCATCTAACACCATAATCACAGCTTTGGGTTTGAAGGGTCTCGGGCAGCAATTCTCAACCGCGGGAGAGAGGGCTTTGTACTAAGAAAATGCATAGTTGATATTATAATTTTATACTTGGAAAATGAAAAGGAACCTATGATATTTGCATTATAAAATACAAAAAGGATATGGGATTTTTATAGTTTTTAATGGGTCATGAATTTTTAAATGTGGAAAAACACTGGCCTAGGATGAGCCAGCTGTGGGCGCGTCTTTGCTGGGTGATCCCCCCGGGGTTTCTTAGGGAGTGATCCGAGCAGGCAGGCGAGTCCCATTGTCCTGTGCACTGTTCTCTCAAAGTGCTGCCTACACAAGGCTTTGCAGCTCTTGACTGGAATGAGACTCAACTCCTAATTTTCTCTGAAGACCGAAATTTGAGTAGTTTGACTCAGAGGGAGGGGTCCAATTCCCTGGGTTCAGGTGGGGAGGAAGAAAGTCTGTTCCAGAAAGATCTCAGAGCCCCACCAGCCACAGCTCCTGCCTTTGGCCAGGAGGGACTCCCAGGGCAGGCTGCGGGGCAAAAGGTCCAAGGGCTCAGAGCATCACTATTTCCTCCCCAGGAAAACCCGTGGTTCCACCGAAGCACACCTCCACTGGCCCACCCTGGGGAGAGTTACGCACTGACCCCCAAGAGAAGAGGAGGGGGTCCTGGCACAGCCTCACCTCAGCCTTATGATAGACTCTTCTAAGTCTGGGGGCCACTGCCTCCTTCCTCCTCCTCCTCCTCCTCCTCCTCTACCACCATGACCATCACCACCACCACCACCACTGCCACCGCCACTTGGGGTTCCCTGGGGAGATGGGTCTTGATCCTTCTCCATCCCACACGCTCCGGAAGGGCAGGCCAGCCTCCCGCGCATGACCCCCATGACCTGGGAGAGCAGGGCCAACTGACCTTAAACGTGTGCTTGCGGCTGATGTTGTCCGAGGGCTGCACGGCTGCCACCCGGAAGCTCAGGAGGGGGATGCTGCCCAGGACGCTCTCCTCCTTCTCATCTGTCAGGGAGACAGCACACGGGGGTGTGCACGTGTGCACGTGGCAGGGCGTGAGGAGCGTACTGGCCCCGGTACCACAAGTATCGATAAGTATCTGCTGCTCATCTGCTATGCGTCAGGCACTCGGGGCCACCACGCACACTCCAAGAGACACGCTCCTGGAGCTGGGGAGCGCAGTGGCCCCACACATGCTGTTCCTGACACCGGGACTGCGTAAGTGGATAAGAGAGAAGCAGAGCCCACCCTCAGGGAGCGAACATTCTAGCGCACAAATAAACAAGTGAACAACGGCTAACATTCCAGAAGTGCTCACTGTACGTCAGGCACCGTCCCGAGTGAAATGCCTCAATGGATTTTACCCTCCCAACGAGCCCATGAAGAGGTACTTTTACTCTGCCCATTTTATAGGTAAGGAAGTGGAGACACAGAGAGGTTAAGTGATTAGTCTTTAAACCCAAAAGTCTACTCCAAAGATAGCATTTGTGACCACTGTCCTATCTTGCCTCACTAAACGAGACCATCTGGCAGTGCCACGTGTGACGGGTGACAGGACAGAGCGTGGTAGAATGGCCATCCCACCTCCCGCTCTCGGGCTCCCCTGGGTAACTCTTTCTAAGGTGCTCCCGGGCACCCGGCAGCCTGCTCTGCCCTCTCCTGTTGCAGACCCTGTCTAAGGTCCGTGGTTCCGCGGGGAAACGCAACTCTGCGTGGAGCCCCGGCCCCGCTGGCCCTGGGATCAGGCAAGAGCCTGGCTGTTCCCTACTGCACCCTGGGTCTCCAAAAGAGCCCGACGAATTGGCTACTCGGGCCCCCAGCTGCCAGCGGGAGGCCAGAAGGCGCGGGGTGCTCTGTGGGACGGTGGGGGGCAACCACGAGACCATAGCAAGACCCTCTCCACCTCCCTGGGACTGCTACTTGTTCCCTAGGCGGGGGACTCGAAAACCTCCAGCTAGGGTTCGGAAGAAATCTCTGCAGGGCTTATAAACTCCTCGAGCCCTGCTTCTCCTCTTCCTCATCACGGCCACGAGACACTGGGCCCCATTCAGCTTCTCCGTCCGGACCTCAGCATGGTGCCCAGAGGAAGAGATGAGCCCAAGGAGCAGGCGGGACTTGAGGCTGGACCCCACGGCTGTCTTCAGGAAAGCTGAGGCTGTCCCCCTCCAGAGGAGATGGAGCCCCTGTCTCGCAGAGTCCAGCCAGCATGCAGGGAGTGTCCTGAGATCACTTCTCCAGTGGACAGTGACCCCCATTTTGGTATGCTGTGCCCCTTTGGGTTCTCAGCTCTTTGAGGTCCTATCGTCACCGCCAGTCCCAAAGCCTCTCCTCTGCAGAGCCCCTGGCTTTCCTCCCAGTTTCGTTCTCGCTGTGGCTCCAGTGCGGCCCTAGGTCTGGGGGCTCAGCACCTGGGTCCGGACCTGGGCAGATTCTTCTCCCCCAGTCTTGGGCTTTCCTCTGTAACTGGACCCGGTATACTCAGCCCTTCCTGCTTTCTCTCCTTGGGGTTCAGGTGGCTGCAACTCAGGCACCGGCGACAGCAGGCTGGGGGGGCAGGTGTCACTGGGAATAACCTTTTGTTTGCCAGAGTTAATGATTCACTGAATTGCTCACAGCTGGCCTGAGGAAATCAGGGCTCTGCCATTCTGGGGCAAGGAAGTGAAGGAAACAGCCTCTCCTGCCTGAAAATAATTTTACCCTCTCTTCTCACCCCTAATGCCTGTTCCTCCTACTGCATCAGCAACACGCTGCCACCATTAGGGCCACCAAGCCTTGCTGGTACCTCTGAGCCTGCCTCGACACAATGTTGCTGTGTAGATTTTAAAAATAACTTCCTAGAGGCGGCAGCACCAAAGATCTTTGCCCTCCTTGTGTGTGTGAGAGAGAGAGAGTAGGGGTGAGTGTTGGGGTGGTCAGAGAGGGTGGAAGCTGGAGCATATTAATTTATTCAGAATTGAGCACCTACTATGTGCCGCACCCTGTTTTAGGTGCTGTGGATACAGAAGAGACCAAAACTGGCAAAAATTCCTGCCTTCGTGGATGGGACGGTACATTCCAGTAAGACAGGAGAAAGGTCTGCACACAATTCCAATTAGTAGGTGACCTACTAGTAGTAACCAGTGACCTCCTCTGCGCCCGTTTCCTCTGTCCCCCGCCCCTCCAGGACTCCACCATGCATATGACTGCCTTGTTCAGCCACTGTGTCACCAGCCAGGACCTGGAACTCTGCCTGAAACCTAGTAGGGATCGCTGAATATGAATGGAATGAGTGGGTGTCTGAGTGAAGGAGTGAGCTCGACCCTCATCCACTGTCCCACACCACCAGTGCCACGGACGGCGGTGGGGAGACCAGCCCTGCCGATGCCCACCCAAAGCAGAGCTTGGTGATACGCAGAATGAGAACAGTGGTGGGCCCTGGCTGCCCGCCGTCCCTGCCAGCCCAGGGCCAAGCTCACCTTTATAGTAGAAGAGGCAGCGATCCAACAGGACGAACCAGCGTTTGTTCCACTGCTTAACCCCGGAGCTGGCCTGCAGGACACATGGAGGGACAGACGTGAGGGGCTGCAAGCTGGGCATGGGGGAGGAGGTGGGAGGCATCACAGGGACATCTTGGCTCTAGCTGCAGCTCCGCCACCACCGCGTGGCAGCAACCTCCTGGAGACCTCGGATACAGGGAACTGACATGAGATTATGGCCTGGGACCTCCCAGGTCTGTCGTTCTGGAGCCCAGTGCCAGCCCTGGGGAAGGGGGCAAGAGATGAGCCAGAATGAGTGAGCGGAAGGACAAACAGGGAGGGTGGCAAGGTCAACCTGGGGAGAGCTGGTGGGCCCTAAGACTTGAAGGAGACACCCCACCCTCCCCATAGCAAGTGGGACCTGCTGAGAACGAGCCAGTGGGTTGCTCCAGTAGGGTTGGTGACCCAGCGTATTTCAGAGTCATTGTACCTGTCCATTAGGAGACCTGGCTGGATTCCCAAATTTGACACTAATTTTTCTGTGTGACTTTGGTAAGATACTCAACGTCTCTGAGTCTTTATAAAATTAGGAGAATCATTCACAGAGACAATGGAAGGACATACCAAAAAATATATGGAGACTGCCATGAGCACAGAGGGATGACGATGCTGTGAGGAGAAAGTGGCTACAGCGGGCAGAACAGCAGGGTGGCCTCACCTGTTTGAAGAGCCAGCCAGCCTTGGTGACAGGTGCATTGGGGTTCCGCTTCATGGAGTGTGAGCGCTTGCCAAAGGCGACGGCTTTGCGGGACGTTCGAGTCGCCTGTGGGTGCAGAGAGAGAAGCTGGCCTGACTCTCTTCCTCCTTTCCCCTCTAGCCCCACGGAGCTTCGTCTCTCTAGGGTGACCCCTAAGGTGCCCTGACACCAAGGGGCCCAGGTGTGAATCTTGGATCTGTCACTAACTCAAGGGCATGGCCTTTCAGTTCTGTGGCCCTTTTTCTCATTTCTAAAATGGGGCTCAAAATAATGGTCCTAAAATATAAATAAATAAATAATAGTTCTACCTACCTGTCTCATAGTTTTTTTGTTTTTGTTTTTGAGAAGAAAATAACAGGATTTTGCATTTCACTCCTGGCCTATCCTCCCAGCCTCCGCACCCCCCGACCTCTGACATGACGCAAGAGAAGCCCATTCGACCGTAATGCCCTGTAGCCACTAGCCCCGCGGAGTTCCGTGTGCCGTCTCCTGCCCGGCGCGCACACAGCTAGGACGACAGGCTGGTTTTCTCCTCCTTACTGCCGCAAGGACACTGTCATTCTTCCACGTGCTGGCAACACTCTGTCTTGAAGCATCACTGCCTGACCTCCCACCGTTTGACCCTCCTCATCACTGTCAGCTTCTAGATCGTTTTTCCAGAGTCTCAGGATCTTGACATCAGCCTCTTCCTGTAAATCTCAGTCACTGTGGAAAGTGTCACTGCTCCTGAGGGTGGCCCACCTAGTGGCCTAACCTGACACTACCTTGGCGTCCTCAACTCCAGCCTTCTCTGCCCGAAGAACACTTTTAGCTTCTACCTGACTTGTCCTTTTTGCAACATTCTTCGGTGGATTTCTTTCTCCTGAGGCTCTCTTCCTTCCTACTCCCTCTCTAGGCTCTCCAACTGCCATGTCTTTCAAGACTGTCCCTCTAGATCAGTCGTTCTCAGTGAGGGTGGGGCTCTTTGGTCCTCAGGGGACATCTGACAATGTCTGGAGATACTTTTGGTTGTCGCGACTGGAGGGGCGGTGCTGCTGGCATCCAGGGGGTAGAGGCCAGGGATGCTGCTCGACACCCCACAATGCCCAGGACAGCCCCACACCACAAAGAATTATCCAGCCCCAGTAGCTGAGAGCGCTGATTTGAGAACTCCTGGTCTAGATGTGGGTCTTCTACGATGTTCTGCTCTGAGCCCTCTTCCCTTCCCGCTCTTCACTCTCTTCCTGGGTCACCGAGCATGCTCTTTGGAGCCTGCAGAAATAGCTGGGCAGGCTAGGATTGCCTAGGATCCCCCAAGATCCCGCTAAACATGCACTGAAGGCATTTCCTGCCCCACAGCTTGCCTTGAGGGCTGGACCTACCCGGATGTTGGGCCGCTCTGGAGGGACCTCAGACACCATGTTGTGGTTGGATATGTCACTGTTGGTGGTAGCCGGGCGTTTCCCACCTGTTTTATTGGACATGTCCAAGGCCGATCTGATTTCAAATTGACCAGAAGAGACCCAGTCAGAGCCAAGACACAGTGGACACCACCCATCCCTTTTATCCACCCTGCCACCCACTGTTCCACAAGATTAGACCTCCTGAGTGCCACTGAGAGGTCATCTCGGCCGCTCCTTTGGCTTTTCCGAGATTACATGCCAGTGATCCTGGACATTCTCCTCTTTCTTGCCCATACAGTTATTTTAAAACCTAGACCCTGGGACTCCAGAACTCCTTTTTCTTCTAATGGCCCAGTGGCTTAAGAAAGTTGATTAATTATCCTCTTTTTGTTTTCCTCCTTTCATTCAGTGAGCCAGGATGCACAGTGACAGGAATTCGCGTCTGGCTCTCATGGTGATTCCAGATTCCCTCAGGGCTTCCCGGGAAGGCCCCAGGTGATATGCCACCCTCACACCTGTCTTCTACTCCATCGGTCAGCTTACAGGGTGTGACAACCTGGCTTCTGCCAGACCCCAGGACAAGTGGATGAGGGTGACGAGCCAGATGGGCCTCAGAAGCCTCCCTGGTCCTCAGAACTGGGGTGACCCCACATCCCTCTGTCCCCCTTCCTTCCCAGCGGCGAGGGGGCCGCGGGATGGTGGTGGTTAAGAATGGAAAGGCCAAACAACAAGTGGGCGCGAACTTACGTTTTCAAGTCAAATTTTTTGTTTTCCTCTGGGACCTGGCCAGTCACTGGGTGTAGGAACGTGTTCCGTCTTTCATTGTGGCTGCAAAAAGAGAGAGAAGTCGTGGTATAGATGAAGAAGGCAGAGACATAAGCCAACGGCTGTGCAGCCCTGGGCAGGGATAGGGACAGGTGACAACGTAAGGAGCTTGTGTCCCTGTCCTCGGTGGGGCCTGTGGGAGGCACGAGGGAGGCCAGGCTGGCTGCAGTCGGGATGCAGGTGGGAGGTGTGAGGAAGAAGAAATGAAACCTGGTCACCTTTCACTAGTCGGCGTTAACTACTTCCTAGAGGTCTCTGGCGCTGGAAATATGTGGCCATGCTTAACTCTGTTGGTGACCGGTGACCGTCCTAGGTGTGGGGAGGGAGTGTGGGGGGGTTCCCAGTGCCATTCAGCGCTGTCAGGATTTCACGCATGGCAGGTTCTCTCCCGGCAACACGCGCCTGCCAGCGCTCCGCATAAAAATGCTCCCTCATTATTTGCTGAAAGACTCTCTTGTGACCTTGAACTCCTTCTTCTCCTTCTTAAAAGGAAACGGGAGATCTAGAAACTCCATTCTTAAGCTTGAGCGGGGCCCCACCCCCAACCTAGGTGCAGGGTCTAAGGGCTACTTGCTGTGGCTGAGACCTCAGGAGCTGCTGGGCTTGAAGGTCAGTGCTGGCTCCACAGTCAGATCTAATTAAGGGACGCTGTGGCCGGGGGTGGGGTGGGGACAGCCTGCCAGGAAACAGGAGGGAGCACAGCAGGGGAGGGGTGTACGCACAGACAGATGGGGAGCAGGATCGTGCAGGCTCCTTTGGGGAGTCCTGCTGTGGCTCTGCTGGCTGCCTGAATGTCAGGACGGTTCCCCAGTGGGCTCTCGGGGAGACAGAGGAAGGCAGCAGACAGAGCTTGGAGGGGGCCGATGCCATGGGTCTGAGGCACAGATGGCAGTGTCTGAGATGGAGTCTGGAAGCAGGGCCCACTTGGCCAGAATGTAGTAGTGGAGATTCAAGCATCCAGCCAGGGGTGGGACTAGGTGAGTTTTAAGACCCTCTCCACCCATCCCTCTCGAGACAAACTGTTAGAGCCCAGAGCAGGCCTCAGTCTACCCGAAGAAGCAGGCATCAGGACAGAGCCTGCTGAGGCTGGGCCACTTCAGCACACCCACAGCAAGGGGCCCCAGCTCTGCTCGATAAGAGGCGGGTCAGCCAGAGGAAGGAGGTCCTAGCTTGGTCCCTTCAGCTGCATAAGTAAAATAACCTTTTAGGGACCCCCTTTCAATAGCGCAGAACACATCCCAGCCGTTGAGCTGTCTGCTGAAGCTAAAGATAATATCAAAGGGTGTTTTTCCAGCTTGCAAAGCAGTCATGTTCGGATCTAACCCAAAGACACGCAGGAGCTGGAAGCACAGCAGGCAGCAGCCACAGTCTACGCAGAAATTGGGTTTTGCAGCCCGGGCTTGCCAGCGAGGACCCCAGCTCTGGCCAGTGCCCACCGGGCCTGGGTCCTAAGTCTAGCAAGTCTGATCCCCACTTCCAAACTTTATTCCCGCCTCCCTCCCAGGTCCAACAAGGATGCTCTCAACTTAATCACAGGGCGTCTTTGCAAGGAAGGGGAGCTATTTCCAGTTATCCTTGCCACTGGCTCTGCCCCATTTAGGAGTCTAGAGGGCAGGCAGTCTGTGACAACTAAGATCCCTGAGGTGTTAAGTCTTCTGCTTTTTCCCAGTGGCAGAGAGCACTGCCCCCCACCCCGACCCTCCAATCTCCTTCTGCTCTGCATGTTCCCAGTGGTAACTGCTGGAATCTTCCCTGCAGACCCTGTTACAGATAGACACACACGCACAGAAGCATGCACAGTCTCCTGCCAACATCACGAGTCTTCTAGGGTATGGCACACTTCTCCCTGCCCTAGACTCTCCTACCCAGCAACCCCTACAAATGACGTCCTCTCTCCATCCCGGCGCTACCAATTTCAAAATAGCTTCCCCTTCAAAAGCACTGCAATGCAGCAGCCGTTGACCTAACTACACTTCCTTCTCCAGGTCATCTCAAGCAGGCCCCTCACTCTGAAGCCCCCCGATTCGCCCAGGATGAGTTGCCGACTCTGCCTGCTCTGACCCAACTTGGCTCCTGGTCCGTGAAAGAAATCCCTACCTGACCCGTCGATCAGCCCGAAACTTCAACATCTTTCTGGCAGCTCCGTCCCCAGTTTGGCAGCCTCAGAGGACCCGCCAGCCACCCTGCTCCTACCATCCCTCCGAGAAGTAAGTCCTCCGATCCACCTTGTAACGCCGTGGCAGAGATGCAGGTCAATCGGTGGCGGAGACTCTGCCGGCTTCCCCCTCCTCCTGGCTCTGGCACAGGAGAAGGGGCAGGGGGCTCTTCCTGGGTGGTGGCAGGGGTCGCCCAGGTGCCCTAGTAGGCCTGTGACTTCCTAACATTCGGCCAGAATGTGACCAGAGTACTGGTGACAGAATAAGCAAGGAGGGGACGGTATCCTCCCAGTTCAGGTCCCCAAGGCGAAAGTGCTGAAGTGGAGAGACAGGCACACTCAGAGCAGGTGTGCCACCTCCAGGTAGTCCGACCTCACCGAGCTAAGGACACAGAGTGGCGGGGCTGGCGGAGGAGTCTGGGGCTGTGTTCCCATCTGCACGGCAGAAACTCATGCCAGCCCGACCTGCAGGGAGACGGTCCTCCTGCCTCCCCAGCTCCCAACCCAGAACACGGGCTCTCGAGCTGAAAATCCACTTGCTTCCCGGAGTCGCTCCGGATCCCGTGGGCACAAGGGTTAAACGAAGCTCCAGATTCACTTGCTGTTATCGCTGCCGCTGCTGAGAAGCCGAGATTGATTAAGTCCCTTTCTCCTCTCTCGGCCTGCCCAGCCTTCCGCACGGACAGGAGCAGAATGAATGAAGCTCCCCTGCCGCCGTCCCGACACGCTGCCCTCAGACGCAGCACCCGGCCGCTCGCCCGCCGCGTGCGGCGGTCCGGCTTCCGCGAGCGAGTCGGGCAGATGGGCGTGGACGTTGTGGACCCAGGGCTGGTGCCAAGGATCGGGCTTCTTCGCTCAGGCAGAATTGAAAGAAAGCTTCCTCCTAAGGATGACGAGGAAGAGGGCAGCAAATGGGGCTTGAGGGGGGGTCACTGTGTGTTTATTGCTGAAAATCTTCCCAGTCGCAAGATGATAAATTCCGGCTGGTGACTGTCAGATCTGCTCAGAAGCAAGGAGGTTTGTGTGGACGTTCGTTCCCCTGAATTCTCCAGACGCCAGAGACGGTCACGTCCCCCCCTTTCCTATTGCCCTTGTGTCTTAGGATCCCTGGATTGCAAAGGCCTTCTGACAGCCATCTCTTCCAGTCCCCTGCCTCTAGGCAAGGCTGCTCTCCAATCAGCCCTCGCGAAGTGCCTTGGCTGTCTGAGAAGTGGGCTAGCAAGGGAGGCTCCAGACCCACTGCTGCCTTATGCTGCCAAGATGTTCTTTTTGATACCAAATTTCAGTTCCTCTGGCTCCCTATATCATTCTATTTTGTCTTCACACGACAGATTCCTTTCTGACTAACGTGGTTCTTTTTAGCAGCACCAGGCATTCTGTTGACATCATAGTCTGTTGCTATGGCAATTACGTGATGTCACAACAGACACTGAAAGGGAGGGGCTAATCTAATTTTTTTGGAATGAGGGCAGAACTTGGTCAGGAAACAATGCAATCAGTGAACAGAAAAGCAAATAGACAACATTATTATCACACCCACGATGGGACAAGCTGATTGGGTATCACTGGGGTCAACAGCTAATCTTAAATCCAAAAGGTCAACATATTCAGCCATTTAGCAGCACTTTTGCAAATGATTTACCCTGGTGACAGGAGTCCTCAGTGTTTAGGTCACAGCCTCTCCCTGTCCCTAATCTGCCATGGTCATGGACAGCTGGGTCCTCTCCTGATGCCCACTGAGGTTCCTGCCTGTGGATAGTAGGTCCTGCATAAATATTTGCTGAATAAATGAATAGAAAAAACTCTCCATGCTCTGATTTAATTCTTAACCACCTGCATTTGGAGTTTAACATTCTATTACCAAGGGCTTCCCTATCTTAGCTCTGTCTTAAAATTACTTACTTCCTCTCCATGAGAGAAGTTGTTTCTGCCCCTTCGCCCCCTCACTCGGCTTCCCTGCCTGGCTCCCCCCGAATATATAGCTTGGCTTTGGTCCATCTTCGGTAGGAGGGGAAGAAAATTAAGCTCATCTGCACAGGAGGAGGAGGGGGAGAGGTGCATTGGGAAAATGAGTTTTCTTCCTCTAGAAGGCAATAATATCCCCATTCTCTTCAAGATGAGCTCAGGGGCCTCCCACAGCCTTTGCTTAAGTTGCAAGTTAAATTACTTCTCCCATTCCCAGTGAAGATAGCACAAGGGAGTACGAATGAAGGAAGAAGGCTCAGGGGCTTCCCCTGCTTTTTGAGAGCTCTGAAATCCTCAGGATTAAGTCAGCACACAGAATGCCTAGCTGGAGTTCTCTCCCTCTGCCACTAAACAGCACAGTATAATGGATTTTCATTTTAAGTTAGACATCAAGAAGAACTTACTAGATGCCAAACATCAAAAAGGAAAACGAGAATAGGCAATCTGTTTTCTCACTCCTCTTTCCTTCCTTTTGGGATATCAAAAGGTTTCCATTCCTCAAGGACAAATGGTTACAAACATATGTCCAAATGGACCTTTCGAATTCCACCCAAGAAAAGGGGGAACATCTGAAGCAGTAAAGGAGGTTTTGCCGTGGCGGTAGGAGCATCCCTAAACTCCGGAGTGGTCCCAACGGCAGTGCCGTCCCTGAAAGGGAACATGGCAGGACGAGGCTTTCAGTCCCAGACCCAGCAATGTGACTTGACTTCTCCAGAGCTTAGTCTTCTCGTGTGCGAATGAGATATTTTCTAATTCTATGAAATAATTGAACACATGTACCGACTCTATCAAATAATAGCTATAGACTTTCAAAATATTAAACGTTTTGCATAAGAGATCATGGCTATGATCATTCTGCTCAAAAACAAAGCAAGAAGCGTGCCAAGTGCAGGGGCTAGAAAACGAAAACACAAAGTCCCGGCTTAAGAAGGCTGCCTATGGGACCGGGGACGAGGGTGCCCGGGGCAGGCATTCGAGAAGTGCCAGGACCAATAAATTACAAGAAAAGAGGCCAATCCTCTCCCTTTCCCAGGCCTTTGTCTCTCCACCTGGTCATGGCTTTGCTATAGTTCAGGAGACATCCTCAGCCCCTAAGTCCTAGTGACGTCTCAATAGCAGAGATCACTACGTGTGGCTTCATCTCCGAGCATCCTCCGCCAGAGTCAGCATCCACGTGGAGTGTGCATGGTGCTACACTGTTAAGAGCAGCAAAATCAACCTGAGTCTTCGTGACCCTTTGCAGGCATTCATGTTTGCACTCGTGCACATGTGACACCCAGAGCTCCCACTGTGATTGACATTGAACAACTAGAGAAAACGCTACACTCCTCCCACCCTCTGGGCCCCTCTCGATTATCTGCCACGTACCAAACTGCCTCATTTCCAGAGCTCCTGAGAATCTGCTGACAGAATCAGCCGGCCGGGCTTCCCCATCCTGAGGACGCCTTGGCTTCCGGAATTACAGCTCATTAGGTGGACAGAGGCTTCTGAGGGGAGTGGAAAGGGAGCTGCCTGGGGCCCGTCCCTCCCATTTCCCTATCACACTCCAGGGAGGATTTCTGCTGCCAGGGATGGGAAGATGGGGTGAGGTTTGGCTCCTGGATCTCATCATTATTTTCAAGAAGGCTTATCTGCTCCAGCATTCTGTCCCAATTAAAAACCAACTCAGTTTACGTTTCCAACCGTCTTGCTGTGCCTGATTCCTGAAAGCTCCCCGAGCTGTTTCTAGGAGAAAATGCACTTTCCCGGCCAACTTCTCACCAAAGCCGCTCTGCCTTCCTACCTACTGCTGCCACGAGAAGCAGAGGTCAAAGGGCGTCGGGCCCTGGCAGCACTGCTGGGTATTTGCACGTGGGAAGGAGCCCTCTAAGCAGCACTGTCTCTTCCGTGTGGTACCTGCAGATCAAAATACCAGCTCTACAGGTGTTGGGGACCAGCTGCCGGCGCTGTCACCCAGCCTTGTACCTGCTCTCTCCTTTCTTCTCTGCCCTGCTCCAACCCTCCTTTGAAGTCACAGTTATATCCAAAATGGCAAGAATATGGTGCTCTCCCCCAGGCAAATTTGGAACGTCTTAAAATGCTAAGCTGCTGGGCCGTGTGCCTGGGAGACAAGACCCAGGCTGCTCCCTTTCCTGCTCATCTCTGCCCATCTTCGCAGCTCCCCGCCCCGAAACCTGCCATGGCCATTGTAGTTGTAGAACAGTTGGGGGCTTCCACCTGAGCTCGGCCCCTACCTCGGACAGAACACAGAACAGCTGGCTCAGTGGGCAGGGAGGGAAATGGCAAATCAGGGGGCCGGATCCAGGCTTCCTCCAACCTGGGCTGCTGCCCTTCCCTCATCTCTCACTGCGGTGTCTCCCAGCCCCTGCCCTGGCCTGGCCTGGCTGGCCCCTTGTTCCTACAATAGGAGGTGGGAAAGCCTAAGGTGGTACATATGGGGAGGGGGGCATCGTGTGCTCTTTAGTCAGGGTAATGGTCCACGCTCAAGTAAGAGAGAGCGTGTGCACACATGCACGCTGGCGAGACAGGGAGAATGTGAACGTGTTGATCTTCTGCTCTAGTTGAGATATTTTATCTTTAAACTGTTTTACTTTATGGAATTTCATTTGTCTTCTGAAAAATGAAGCTAACCAGGTAGACAGTCAGCAATAACCATGCCACTTATTAAAATACCGCAAGTCTTACTTCGGTCGGTAAAGAGCTGGCCCCCCCCCCCCCCCCCGGGTCTCTGGAGTGCTTTTGCCCCACCTCCCGGCCAGGGTGTGCGGTCTCCCCACCTCTCCGTGACACAGAGACTGGAGAGTTTGTGCCGGGCCCTCCGGGACTCCAGGCGCGTCCTTGCTGGTTGATACATTATTACGTATCATTCCTGGCATGGCCAGGCTTTCACCGTCTGAACACTGGAGTCCCTTCCAGTTGCTAAAAGCCATGATCCCACGCCCCAGAGGCTGACATGGGCGGGACGGGGGCATTTTCCCCTCTTACCCAGGCCTGGCTCGGAGCACGGGGGCAAGCCCGCTCCCCGGAGCCCCTCACACTCCCTGTGCTGTGTGCTCTTGTTTTGTCCCCTGCTGAAGAAAAAAGGAGATAAAAGGAGAAGGAGCTGCCCGTGGCTCCAGCTCCAGATTTTCCTTCTCTCAACCTTTCCCTGAGTGGCTAAGCCAGAGAAAAACAGAGAGAAAGGCCCCCTCACCTCCAAGTCACCTCCTCCTGATAGGCAGCAGCATGGAAGGATCCCAAGGGGTAACGGGGCAGGGCAATCACTAATGACCCCACCCCTGCCCTTCAGAGGCTGAGGCAGTCCAGCTGTCTGCTTGAGTCTGCGGAAGGTCATTGAAACCGTCTCTCTGCATGCCTAACTCAGCAGATCTGCTTCTAGCGTCCTGGGAGAGCAGTGACCCCACCCCACGGAAGGAATTTTACTGAGTGAGTGTCTGGAGAGTCGCGAAGCCAGGCTGATCTCTCTCCCTCCCCAGCCTCAAAATCCACCGATGCCTTCTGGGTTCCCAATCCTGCAATTTGAGAGTCAGGCTGTCCAGTGACTTAGTTTTCTCATTTTAACAGGAAAACAATGATGTGAACTGATGCCTTGTTCAGTAGACGGCACGGCTTTCCCGCCGGACCAGACACAGGGGAAGCAAGGTTGTGAGGTTCCGAAGGAGTATGGAACAAAGGGGAAAATGAAACTCACGCTGGCTCTGGTCCTGACGCTGGGAGGCAGGCAAGGAAGGCCCATTTCAGAGTCAGGGAGGCTGAAGTGCACGTCCCCGGCCAGGAGAGAGAAGACAAAGCTCATGTCTCCTTGGGTTTCCCCAGGCCCTGCTATTCCCCCAGGCTGAGCTCCCCGTCGCCAGGAAGAGAAGGGAGAGCTCCATGATAGGGGAGACGCTGCCTTCACAAGGCCTGCCCAAGAGCACAGTGATGAAAGCCACAAACCTTTCCCTGGTAACGCCTGTGAGCTACAGTCTGGGGACCGTGTGATGTGGGACAGGGGTACCCACAGACGTTACCCCAACATCACCTGCTGGGTGCGGAGGCACAGGAGGCAGTGTGCACAGACCGCCCACACATGGGCCCTCCTCATCACTGAGCACTGACGTGGCCCGCGGGCCTGACTGAATAGCTGTTGGACGGAGAGGCTGCAGGCGCAGGCGGAGGCTGCCCACGGCCTGGAGGAGGGCACGTGCTGTCCTGGTAGGGACGGTGAATAGAGACTGAAGGAGGCAGGAACACTCAGCTGCAAATCCCTCTCACGGGGGCCTGGGGGCAGGTTCCATCTGCTCGGGCCCATCCTCTCCCTCCCTCTCCTTACTGGCCAGCCCGACTCTGATAAGAGGCTACAAAGCAGGAGCTTTGTCTGGGAGGAGAAAGCAATAAATCAGCTGCAGCAGGAGAGCAGGCGCCTGGACAGCTGCTCCTGGAGGACCGAGCCTCCCACCTCGAGGGCAGCCTGGGAGGGTGGCAGCGCGGGCTCTAGTGTGGCGGTGCTCCTCACCTGCCGGGGAGACCCGCTCTGCCCCCCGCCTCCAGGAGGGCTTGGCTGGTCTTCTCTCTCAGCCTGGGAGTAACAGGGCAAGCCGGGACACAGACGGATTGTGGGAAAATCTGAACACCTCTGTTTGCCAGCAGCGAGGAGTCTGGAACTTCTCGTGTACTCAGGGAGCTTGCCAAGGGCTCCCAGAGCAGAGGAATCTCCCGGATCGCTGTCTGCTGCAGGCAGGATCCAAACGGAGCCTGGGAACAAGGGCTACGCGTGGAACCAGGCGGAAAATGGCTGTGCCTGGGAGATCCGTCGCTTGTCTTCCCCATCTGCGGACTGAGACAATCCTTTGTGAGCTCCCCTGACCTCCCGGAGAACAGTGAGATCTCGAAAGGGACTTGGCGAGTTGTGACGAAAGCTGTCACATGACAGCAGAGAATGGACAGTGCGCGGAGTCTCCTTAAGGAAAAGGGCAGGACCAGCGGTCTCGGAGTCAGGCGTCTTGGTAGCTGACCGCACTAAGTTACTTCGCCTTTCTGGGTCTCAGTTTCCCATCATGGGGAACACCGCGAGTGGTACTGTGGTTGCTGGGAGGACACATTTAAAGCGTCTAGGAGAGTGCTTGGCACATAATAGTTGCTCAGTAAGAGGCTGATATTATATTCATTAATAAAATAAGGGAATAAACAGCTGTACCCAAATCTACACCACCCAATTTAATAGCCACTAGTCATATGTGGCTATTCAAACTTTAATGAAAATTGAATAAAATTAAAATTTCAGTTCCTCAGTTACACTAGCCACATCTCACTGTGGCTCAGTAGCCCCAGTGGCTGGTGGCTGCCATATTGGACAGAACAGTCACAGAACATTCCATCATTGAGAACTTCCTATTGGACGATACTTGGCTACACGTTCTCTAAGCCACCTTCCAGTTCTGGCATTTTTTAATTCTGTGAAACACTTGATTCCAAACCAGATTATTCTTCCACCAGCTGATATGTGCTCAGTGCCCTCGGGAAATACAAATTCCCTTATAGTCCTAAGCTGAACCAAAAAGAAAGGAAAATTTGCTATCAACAACAATGAAAAGTTAAAAATTAAAAATCATGTGATACACTCTAAAGTCCAATCAAAATTCATTTGGGCAATCCATTGTTTTTAAATCGTATGCATTAAGACATCTCTCCGGGGTTTGCAAGTATTGCTACTAACCGTGCAGGCCCGGTGGGAGGCAGGTCATAGAGCAGCTCCAGGGGGTGGGGAGGGCAGCACTGGAAAAGGGGGAGGAGTAGGGGAGGAGTCTAGAGACAGGGGCCCTGATCCCCCCTCCTGCCCTCCTTTCCCTTCTTGGACTGGCCGACCTCCGGCTGATGCTGGAGGGAGGAGGAGGAAAGGGGGCTCTTCCACAGGGGAGGGGTCCGCGGGGGAGGGGCTGGCACGGAGGGATAAGGCAGAGGGCTGCCACCAAGGACAGCGGGAGGCTTGGCATTCTTCCTTCCCTGCACCCACCCGGACCTAGGGACGGCGGTCGTCACAGGGAAACAGCCTGGTCCTAAACAAACAGCACAGAAGCAGGTGCCAGAGTGTGCCCATTGACAATTGTGGCGTGTAGAGAGGAGGGAAGATCTCAGAGGAATGGAAGAGGTGCTTCCCCGCCCAGACTCAGCCTGGAGCACCCGATGGCTACAGCCCAGATAAGGGAGGGCCTGGGAAGGGCAGCAGGGAGGCGATCAGAGAAGGGACCCTGCTGTCCCCTCCCCTGTCCCCTTGCCGTGCAGTAGCCTTGAGGAAAGACTGCGCAGGGAGGCAGTGATGAGGAGGAGCAGAATGCCTTGGGAGGGGAGTAGAGAGGGGGAAGGGGAATGGGATGCTGTCGGGTCCCAGCCGGGACGGAAGCCGGCCTTGGCAAGTGACACCTGAGTAACAGGTGAGTCAGCCTACGCCTGTCGGAGTATGTGAGCAACGATTCTGTTGCTGCAACTTCTGGCTGGGCCTGGGAATAGGACTGGCTGCCCGATTTGTAGAGCCCCTTGTTCAAAACTTAAGAATTTCAAGATGGCAACAGCAGAGCATTAGATTTCTGAGCGTGGGGCAACTGCACATGTTGCCCCGCCGCTGACTCCCCTGCCTGAGAATAGCAATCTCTCTATACTTCTCCTGAAAGTGCTCGGATGGAGGCTGGCTAGTCACATCTGCAGCTGACTCTTAATACGCAGCAGAACACGATGAGTATCCCCATCCTTCTCCCATGCTCTCCTTGCCCCTCTTTCTTGGCCTCAAATGCCCAGAAACTTGGCTGCTGCTGCTCTTGCCCTGCTGGCTCTCGTGGCTGGCACCTCCCCCTTACTGTGCCTGGTTTCTGTTTGCCTATGGGCAGCCCAGCCAGAGAAAGCACCACAGCTGAAAGCCGCGGGGGGCGGGAGTTACCTTATCTCTCCAATCTGCCTTCCAGACTGGCACAGGGAGCACCCTGTTCCTACCCAGCAGGCTCTCCAGGCCCAGAGTCCCTGCCCAGGTCCGAGCCAACATCACCATTATGTCATCGAATCTTTTTTCTCCCAAGAAAGGGGCAGGAGAACAAAGGGGCTCCTAGCTAAGGGAGTAGGGGGTAAAGTCAACATTTTTTGGTGACAGTCTTGTTTTTAAAACCACACATGCACGTGTGAGTACACACACACACACAGATACCATCAGCTGAGAAAAGTCAGTGTATCCATCTCCTCCAACAAAGCCAAGGAACTCTCGTTCACACCCCCCTGCACAAGCCTGACATGTCATGGGAAGGTGCCTGGGTCAAAGAGCACAAATCTTTCCGAGGGTGAGGGGACAAGGGACCTGAAGGGGAAATTGAGGGAATAGGGACAACAGAAACCCAAATGCAAAATATTTGGTTCTCTTTCTACCCGGATTTCAGTTTTGCTCCCAAATGACAACTTTGTCTTCTTAATGAGTGAAGAGTTCTCCCCTCAACTCTCTGCAGCCCACTGCAACCCCGTTCTGTTCTACCCTACACCTCTCCCCACACCTGACTCTAAATAAAAGGATACAAGGCAAGAGCTCGGCTATCCTAGTCTCCTGTGCCTGACTCCCTCCTGCCTTCCTGCTGTGGCCCGGTCTTGGGAAATCGGCCCACAAGAGAGGCCGGCGCTGCTTCTGCCCAGAGCTGCGGAGCCCCTCTCTGGAGACAATGGCTCAGAGAGAGGCAGGAAGAACAGCAGCTCCAGCTTTGTGTGCAGGGTGGCCACACAAAACCGTTGTCTTGGTATCAGGTCAGACAACAGTTTGTATCTCTGGCTTCTGTGCTATGTAGTTTACTTCCTCGGACTCGGATAATTCTGAAGATTTCCTTCTAATAAATAGTCATGGTCCTGGAATCCGGCCCCAAGCTGAGAATTTGTGTCTGGCTGTAACAAAAGCCCAGTCCAGCTGATAGAATGGGTATATCTCATGCTTCCTTCTCTGCTCCAGAGCCACCCAGACAAACAGAGCAGACAGACAACCACTCACTCACCGGCTCTTCTTTGCTGTCCCCTCTGCTGCCTCTAGCCCTGACTCCTTTCACACTCAGGAACAGGGAAAAGGTTTCCCTTTAATACTCACCAGGTCCCTGGTGGGTAGCAATCATTAACAGCCACACATCCTAGCTGGCCTTAACCCCTTTGGCGCTGGGGTGGCTCCAGCTGGCTGAGTTCAGCCCTGTCCCCTCTACCCAGCCCTGAGGAAGTAGCAACTTCCACCCTGATGCCATTCACCTGAGTAATGCCGCTGCCTCCCATGCGGAGAGGGAGAGCCCTCTAGTCCCACCCAGGCGGCCCGCCTGATTGGAGCACACCCGCAACCTGAGGCGCTTGGCTCTGGCACGGTGCCCAATTGGATGAGCCCACATTATGAAATATTTGCCTGGCGGCCCAATAGAGAAACTGGGATCTGGGGGAGGGATGATATTTTTATTTATTCCTGGAGGAAGCAGAGCAGACAAAGGTAGTATAATAGCATCCCTAGCCCTGGGGTGGGTGGCAGTGGGAAGGTGGTCTTCAGATCCACAGAACTGCCTCTAACCGCTCCGTCCAGGTACAGTGCACTAATCCACGAAGGCTTCTCATCAATTTGATCTCTTGGCTGTTTAGCTAGAGGGTTTCTTTGCCTTAATATCTCTCTGCCCTCAGGACTTTGGAGAGTGGAACCAGGAATTGTAATAGAAACTAAGAGGGAAAACACATTGACAGGCAAAGAATTCAATTACATGAATTGTATAAACCATGTAACCACGGATATTCCTCATATTTCCAAGTTGCAGCAATCATTTTTGCATCATTGGAGGATTCAGACGAAAAGCGGACAGGAATGAGTGAGCTAAATCCCCTCTTTATCCCTTTAAAAATAAGCAACCGATTTGGGGAAATCTAAATCCAGCATAAAGTACCTATGTTTGGGACATATGCAAATCTATGCAGATATATGCAGATGAGCAGCTCCAGGCTTGTCAGAGTAAGTCTTTTCCTAGTTTGAGGAAGAAATCAGGTAGTCCCCAAACCCCGTATCAGAGCATCTCACTAGAGGATAAAGATATCAGCAGAGTATAAAGAACTCACTAGCACATATTTATTAAGGATTTACTACATATAAAGCAGAGCGCCTTTAAGTATAGCCTGGTAGGATTTCTCTTTTTTACCACGATCATAAATCTGGCAGGATACACAGGCCAATACTAGCGCACTCTCTACACACCCACAACTAACGCCGCCTTCTCCTTTCAGGCCCCAACTGAGTGACTTGGCTGCTCTCCCTCTTGCCAGCCTGGGTTTAGTAGCTGGCACCTCCTCCTTATCACCCCTGGTTCCTGTTTGCCTATCAGTCCTCCAGGCACTATGCTCAGGACCCTGGTTGAAACCAGCCAGGGGGCCTTATCTTATCTCCTGGGCTGCCTTCTCATAGCCTGGTGGCTGGCTGGCCTGGTTTCTTAAAGGGGCTGCACTGCATTCCCACTTGCTCCATTCGCCCTCAAGAATACCCAGAGATCTGGGGGTGTTCTGCTTGCATAGGGTCAGAATTTACCATACTGCTCCTCCCGTCTACCCTTTACAGCACGGTGGCTGCAGGGCTGCTACTGAAATGACATACTGACTTACAACAGATAGAGATACTCATGTTTTTACATGGCCGTTTTAAATGCTTACCATGTCATGCAAATGCCCTGTACCTCAGTATTCCAGGTTCCTGCTTTGTTAAATTGAATTTTAAAAGGGGGAAGGGAGAGGTTCAGGATACAAAATTGATATAGAAAAATCATTTGTATTTCTATGCACTGACAACAAATAATGAAAAATTAAAATTTTAAAAACACCACTTATAATAGTGTAAAAAATATGAGATACTTAGGAATAAATTTGACAAAATGTGCAAGATGTGCAAGACCTATACACTGAAAACTATAAAACATTGCTAAAAGAAATTAAAGTCTAAACAGATAATGTTTTCATGGATCAAAAGACTCAATATTTTTTTTTTTTTGAGACAGAGTCTCACTCTCTTGCCTGGGGCGAGTGCCGTGGCATCAGCCTAGCTCACAGCAACCTCAAACTCCTGGGCTCCAGCAATCCTACTGTCTCAGCCTCCCAAGTAGCTGGGACTACAAG